>JALRLY010000198.1:0-13269 GCA_023647555.1 Pancytospora philotis
AGACTAGTATCATCGTAATTTATTTAGACAATTAAATTGAAATACAGAACTCCTTTCCTCTCAGAATTCCCTGAGAGCTCTTAAAAAATTTTCAGAAAAAAAGACCACTTTTTTGGCGCACTGTAACAACGCGAGCGCTTGTCCGAAGGACTGCCGGCTGGGGCGGTAGAGTGGGCGAAAGCAAGCAAGACGTGTTTGCTGATGGTATCGTTGTATTAAAATGGCGATACACTAACCTTCGGTAAATTTGTTACTTGAGGAAACACTAACTAGAGAAGCCGGGCAAACCGTGCTAGTCTGCCACTGCGGTTTCGTTATTTCAGCAACTTGTTGATCAGTAAAAATTTTTTGGCAGCCCCATGCGGTGGATATCAGAGATATTATTCCTTCTGGCTACATCTTTGTGTGCGCAGGTGGATGCTGAGCGCACAGCACACGTTTTAGCATGTTCCTATATGGATGCATACGATACAGCGGGACAGTTAAGATCTATTCATGTAGAGCCCAGCGGGCCGCTGAACTTGCTGAACGGGCACCCTCAGCTCAATGATGGTGTGATTAAGAGCCAGCTTGAGTCTGCAGCGTTGATGCCCGCGGACTACGCCTATGGATCCGAGGTGGGAAGCAGCGCCTACGAGCGCACGCAGAGTATGTGCGAGGGCGCCGTCCGAGTCGTACCATACGATCCCAAGGCTGCAAAATACCTGTTCGAGTATTACACTGTGCTAAAGGCCCTCTTCACAAATGAAGGCGGGCCAGGGGTCGTAGATAAAAGCTCACGGGCTTCCTTTTACAATTTTCTTAAGGGGCTTTATCCTCGTAAGGCTGAGCGCATTTTTGTGGTTCTGCTTGTGCTTACAAGCGGCGTAGATATTCAGTGTGAACGAAGGGTTGTTGCGCCCACGGGTATTGATGGCGAGCCGCTGCATACGCTATCATTTGTGATCCCCGGTGGAGAGTTCCAACTTGAATTGGGAGCTCTTGACGCCGACGCCAGCCGGGTCGTGGATTTCTTCATTGCGTGTGCTGGCGAAAAAGCGAGAGAAATTGATTCATACGGGCTTGGGTATACTTACAGCCCGAACTTCCTCATCCAGTCACTTTTCCATGCATTCATTAAATCCGAGCCGCACCTCGAGATCTTTTTCTGCATGGCGGAGGAGTTCGTTTATAAGCTTAGTGCTAAAGACCGATCTCATCCGTTATGGTTGAAGCTATTCACGATGGAGGAAGAACGTGCCTTAGAGTGCTATCAAGGCCTTAGCACCGAGTTTGGGAAAGTAGAATAAATTTGATCGAGGAGCTGTTTAAAATAAATGGTTGTTTGTATTTTATACGTTATTTGATGCCGTTCAATCGGGTCTGTGTACCAGCTCTTTGGTTGCCTTCTCTGCTCGCCTGCGTGCGCGTATTATTTGCAAAAGCCGAAAAACGGAGATTTCAAATCTTCCATCAGTGTCGAGGTCAGATGTGAGTTACCATATTAGTAGGGACGTTCAGCTCGCACAGATACTTCTTGCGACAGCGGCTCGCCAAGGTGCACTAAGTCGTATGGCACGGGGGAACTTTGATGCTGCTCTCGTACATCATTACGCCGGTCACTCCTCTAGTGAATCATAGCTGTGCGTTTTCTTCGCTTCTGATGTGATCCTGGCTAAAGGATGCCCCTCGATCAGTAACATCTGTTTGCGCTACTTGCCAAGCATACGCTATCATGGTTTATCATGGTTTCGTGCGTAATTCGAATATCAAACTTGATGAGTGTGTCCACGCATGGCTCTTTTCTGCTTTATTGCTTGTCATAAGTCACTCACCAGGTTTAAGAGCACTGCCCATAGTACAGCCGAATGCATCCCCCACTCTGCCCACCCCTGTGTGCCCACTGCCTCGCGCCGCCCATAATAATTGTTGCGCCGCAGAGCCCATGGAAAACTTCAAAGCAGTGGTCGAGGGCATGGAGCTTTTCCGGGACAGCGACGAGATGGTGGACCTGTACCAGGGCAGCTTCGACAGCATCGTGCGCGAGGTGCAGCCCGAGCTGATCCTCGAGGCGATGCAGAGCTTCCAGGGCGACTCGATGGTGCTTGCGCCGCTGTACGCGGGCGCGCTGTTCGAGGCGCGGCGCTTCCAGGACATCTACGACTTCCTGGACGGCGTGGACATGTCCGGCGCCGATGCGTCCCCGGACTACTACAACGGCAAGCTGCTCAAGTACTACTACCAGTGCCTGAAGTACCTCGGGAAGGGGATCGCGCCGCTGTACCGGCTGCTGGTCAGCAACACGGAGTACCGGAACGAGTATTCGACGAGCGTGCTCACCAACTCGATCCTCGACTACCAGATCAACAACGGGATCTACACGAAGCTGCCGCGCGCGGTCGGCGAGGCTGGCGCGCCGCTCGATCCAGTCGAGGAGTCGCGCTACGCGTTCTACCTGGGCATCATCGACCTTGTGCGCGGCGACTACGAGGCGGCGCTCGATGCGTTCAGCCGCGCGGACATCCTGAACAAGAGCCGCGCGATGGAGCTGATGCTCAAGAAGTACTTCATCGTGTGCAAGCTGCTGCTGAGCGACTACTCGATCTACTACCCGTACACGGAGGAGCTCACGCCGTACTTCTCGCTGATCGGCGTGGTGCGGCGCGCGGAGATCGGCGCGTTCCACAGCATCATCGAGCAGCACCGCGAGGAGTTCGCGTCGCTGAACCTCTACTTCGTGGTGCGGCGGCTGCTGAGCAACCTGCTGCAGGAGGGGCTGCGGCGCGTGTCTGTGTGCTACTCGCGCATATCCGTGGCGGACATCAGCCGCACGCTCGGCGTCGATGCCGACTACCTGCTGCACAGCGCGATCAGCAGCAAGTTCATCAAGGGCTACGTGGAGCACGGCGTGTACTACAGCAAGAGCGGGGCTGGGAAGGCGACGGGCATCGGCGAGTCCATCCGCGAGGTGATCGGCGTGCGCAAGAACATCCAGGACATGATGGAGTACCCTGCGATTGTTCCGCTCTCCTACGAGGTCATTCTTGAGAAGGAGGCGAAGATGAGCAATTAAAGAGCTGTTTTAATGTGTGTGGATATTTGTTGTAGTTGTTGTTTGGTTCATGTTCATTTGAGTTGTACGACGTCATACAGTTTATTGGTATAGTTTATTAGTATGTCGTTTCATACCATATGACACCGACGGCCACGCTCTGCTCATTCCAATTCTACTGCTCCCGCCGCTATTAAAAATTTTGCAAAATGGCCAGCCAATGGCCGGTGGCAAGTCGAAGCTGCGGACGGCGTATCTCCGAAGAAAGGAGGAGGACGAGCGCACCGAGAAGAAGGCGAAGCTGGCGGAGACGCTGAAGGAGAACAAGACCATCCCACACAATCTCCGGGCCGATGCCGCGCAGCTGCTGGACGAAATGATCTACGATCCGAGCGCCGCGCAGCCGACGTTCCTGCCGCCCAAGATCGCGGTCACCACGTCGCACGACCCGTCGTCGATGCTCAAGGCGTTCGCCAAGCACATCAGCCTCGTCTTCAACGGGCTGCATCTGATGCGCGGGCGGATGACCAACGAGACCCTCAGCGAATACTGCCGCGAGCAGGGCGTCACGCATCTGATCGTGCTGAACGAGACGAAGGGCAACCCATCCACGCTCATCCTCTGCAAGTACCCGAACGGGCCCACCTACCGCTTCTCGCTGTTCAATCTCAAGCACCAGCGGCGCGCGAAGGCGTTCGGCGAGAAGGTGCATCTCGTCATCGACGGCATGGACACGCAGATCGGCCTCGATCTCAAGCAGAATCTTGCGCTCTGCTTCCCCACGGTGAAGGACGGCAACCGCCTCGTTGCGTTTGTCAACCGCGGCGGCACGATCGCCTTCCGCCACTACTTCATCGAGAACCGCAAGCTGGAGAAGGAGTGCGAGTTCGACATGAAGCTGTTCAAAGTCACGAACAGCACGTTCGACATGGACGGCGACGTGGACTACGTGCTGAATGCCTTCACCAATACCAGGAAGGACGACATACTCAAGGAGGAGTGAGTGCTGGGCGAATAATAAACATGTTGCATTTTTACCAATTCTTCTGTGTTTTTCATGGCGCAATCTGATGAAAGAATCTCAAGTGACCTTCTTTGAATTTATTCATTGCCGTAGGCAGTATTTTTGCGAGCGCTTGCTGCGTTATCCTATAATATTCAAAGAAGCAATTCGACCAACAGCGTTGCTCCTATAAACCCACTCACCCATACATACGTACATCCATCCACTATTCATCATGCGCCACAGCCTAGGCCGATCCATCATTTTGTTTTTTTGCGTCACCGCGGAGCCCTTATGAAGGCCGCCAGGGAATTGGTCCAGAGCTGGCTGCTCGTCCCGAAGGCCATGTACTTCTTCCTCGCGATGTTCTTCTACGAGCTGCACCAGTTCAGGGGCACGTTCATGAGCGCGCAGTTTGGCATCACCAAGCGGGAAATGGGCGTGTACTTCGGCGTGATTCAGATCGTAGCCTTCCTGGTGAATCTGTGGATCTCGGCCCTGAACGACAGGTCTGGGAAGCAGCGGGTCATCCTCACCGCGCTGCTCGTGGGGTCGGCCGCGCTGTTCCAGACTTTTTTCATGGTCAGCAGCGCGCGCGCCTTCTGGCTGGCCTTTGGCACGTACTACAGCCTCATCTCGGCCACGCTTCCGCTGATGGATAAGCTGATGCTCGACTATCTGGCGGGCTGCCCGGGCGCCGGCCCGTCGAGCTACGGCGTGCAGCGCGTCTTCTCCTCCATCGGCTACCTCGCCGTGAACTTCACCATCGAGCAGATCTGCGACACCACCTCGGAGCGCAAGAACTTCTCGGGGCTGGCCTTTTACAACGTAGCCGCGGCCCTCGTCATCATCGCGCTGGTTCTGCTCTCGGTCAAGAACCTCCCGCCGCGCACAAGCTCGCTCAACTACGCCGGCGCGGTGGCGCGCCTGCTCGTCAATGCGGACTTCATGTACCTCATGTTCGTCGTGCTGCTCTGCGGGATCGTCAGGGCCGCGATGACCCTCTACCTCGGTATGTACTGCACGTACGTGCTGCAGTTCTCGGCCGACGCCCCGGCCTCCAGCCTCGGGTGGCCGCTCGCCGGGCTCGTCCGCTTCTTCTACAGCCACAAGCACTCCACCACCACGCTGTTCGGCGTGGCCCTGGAGATCATCATATTCTTCAACTCTGCGCGCATCATCAACCGGCTCGGCCTCTTCATGCCCCTGCTGCTTGCGCAGATCGCGCAGTTCGTCCGCTTCGTGTGCTACTACAACCTGCACTACACAAATCCCAACTCGTTCCTCTACTGCTGCTGCTTCGAGCTGCTCAAGGGCATGACCTTCGGGCTGATACAGTCGTCGGCGGCCATCCTCGTCTCCAAGCTCGTGCCGCCCGCGCTGAAGACCACGGGGCAGGTGATATACAACGGCACCTTCATCGCGCTGGGGACCGTGCTCTCCGGCTTCCTCTTCCAGTTCGTGTTCAGCGCCGATCCCGAGATGCCGCGGGAGGCCGCCTACAGGGAGTTCTGCACCGTCTTCTACATCTGCGCAGCTGTGTCGCTGGCGATCATTCTGGTGTTCCTGCTGAAGTACGCGCTCATGGAGAATGTGATTTTCAACCGTGCGAATGCCGAGGCTAAGCTCAGGGCGCTTGATACGCCTGAGACGGCCGCTGCCCCTGGCGCAGTGGTGGAGCTGATCGATAGTGCGAAGCACGCGGCGCGTGTTATTAAATAGTGTACTAAAGGGTTTCATCTCTGGTCTATTATGAACATCTGCACTATAGAAGCAAAATTGTTTATTTAGAATCATTCCAGGAATGGACTATGGCTAGTGTGTAATAGTACCACGGTGCAAAAGCATAGCGAATACATGCGAATACATACAGTAAAATCATATCCATCGAGCTACGCTGCTCATCTCCACTGCTTAAGGATCTTGACATACGGCTCCAGTTTGCTCGGGTCCTGAACGACCTGCTCGAGCGCGATGATATCGTCGTACTCAAGCAGGTTCTGCGGGTCGATCGGCACCGCAATGTTGAGCGAGTCCGCGTGCACGGCGAACGGCATCTTTATGAGATGGCCCATGCCCACCGTGACCTGCTTGTCGATGCGCACGAACCACTGCTGGATCAGCTCCTTCTCGTCGGGCGCGAACTCGCGCATGATCTGCTCGTACGCGGGCACGTGCTGGTTCCGGTCGACGATCGCCTGGAAGAACTTGCAGATGTCCGCGCGCACGCTCTGCTCGAGCAGCTTGCCGTCGAACACCCAGCAGTGCACGCCGCGCCGGCCGCTGAACACAAAGCCGATCTCCCTGAAGCCGAACTCCTCGCGCAGGCTGTAGTCGAGCAGCTTTACGGCGCACTGGATCTTCGCGAAGCACAGGCGGCAGATCTGCTTGCCCTCGCAGCAGGCGCGCGGGTAGTCAGTCAGGTCGATGTCGAACACGAGCTCGCGGGCGATGGGCTTGGCGCCGCTGAGCTTGCCCGGTGGCGCGTCGTGGATCGCGCCGATGTGGATGTTCTTGGGAACCACCTGCGCGATCTTCTCGGCGAACGCCGCGCGGCTTGCGAAGGCGAGGTAGCGGATGTAGCCGTCCTGCTGCGTGGTGAACGCCATCTCGCGGGTGGCCGACACCTCCAGGATGCCGAAGAGCTCGTCCGCCGGGAAGATCTCGGTGTAGTACTTGCGGAGCATCTCCTGCTGGTTCATCGGCAAAAATTTGCTGGATCGTGTCTGCTTGCGGAGTTCAGGGTTGATGAATGAGAGCTGCGTGAACATAGGTTGTGGAACACAATATTATACTGTTTAAATCGAAGCTTTCCCACGTATAACCGATTTTATATCACCTCATGAAGCAAAACCAGCTACAATAATTTACTTAAAGGTTCCTCGCGCAACACTACAAAAGAGCGTCTAACTACAAATCCGACAGGATAGGCCCGTTCCAGAGCCAGATGGCAGCGTCTTTGTCATCCGTCTGCTGCTGTATGTTCGAGTTGGCCAGCACGATTCTGCGCGTGCGCGCCCACAGGCCAG
The DNA here is from genome assembly GCA_023647555.1 of Pancytospora philotis. Taxonomy (NCBI): domain Eukaryota; kingdom Fungi; phylum Microsporidia; genus Pancytospora; species Pancytospora philotis. The sequence goes on from JALRLY010000198.1 coordinate 7,064, forward strand.
TGTCTACGTCCAGAGCATCGCGCAGCTGCCTCTCGTATAGGAACGGTCTGACGTGCTCAGATCTGCTCGACACGGCGACCTGTCTGCGCAGGATATCGCACACCTCCTTGGCGAGCAGCGCTGCGCGCTTCTTCAGCGCATTCTCCTTTCTCCTTCTGTACAGGTACAGCTTCATGGCAACAACCAGAGTCGCCAGCATGATGGCGCCCCTGCAGGCCCGGCTGATCCAGACCTTGAGCAGCAGCTTGAAGCTTACGCTCCGGGCTACGGCCTCTATGAACCCGCCATTAATGACGACCTTGTTGGAGAGCTCCAGCAGGCTGATCACCGCCGGATCGGAGGTGAGGCTGTCCACGGGCAGCTTGCTAGCGGTGCAGTAGCCGTAGAAATACTCCCCCTTCTTCCGCTCCAGGAACCTGATTATGTCGCGCGCCTTCTCGCTGTTCTTGGACGGGCGCGGGAACTCCCGCCGGCAGTGCACGACGAGCCAGCCCGCGGGCCTGTAGCCGTCGTCGCAGCGGAGCGCGCCCTGCCCGTCCAGGGACGCGTGCGCGGGGAGCGGGACGCAGATGCCGCCGCTGCCGGTGCAGTACGGGCACAGGAACCTGAAGTAGCAATACAGACAGAGAACGATGGCCAGCAGCAGGCGGAGCAGCCCAAATCTGCTTTTCTTCTTCAGTCTCCGCCTGGAGAGGATCGTGCTGTTGTTCGGCACCGAGAGCTCGGCCGCCAAATCGCTTTCTATGCTGCGGCTGCAGCACTCCGGACTCGCCGGTACGGGCGTGCGCGCCCTGGCCGACGCAGTGGTGGAACTGAAGATGCTCGTGTCGTAGAGCGAGGATCCGTCAACAGCCGTGGAGTCGTGCAGGGACGCGCTGCTCCCGTCCCTCTTCTTCGCCGCCTCGTAGAGTGAAGCAAGCGTGGCGTTGAATGACCGGTTGGCGGCCTCCTGATCGATGTCCTCGGGGTTCAGGTACCTGTCGCTCTGCGGGGTGGGCCGGTCGGGAGACGAGAGCGGGTTGGAGCGCCCTGTCCTGGCTGCGCGTCTCCGGGGAGGGGTGGCCGCGGCGCCGCTTTTAGACGCGCTGCTGTTCTTGATTGCTATTGTGACCTTGCGCGGGGTGCTCTGCGCTGATCCCCGCTTGGGCGTGGATGGTGTCTTAGTGGGCTGCTGCGCTTCTTTCGGCGCCGCGCTCTGTTCCTTGCTTCCGCGCAGCGGAGTCGCCGAGGCTGCCTGGAATATGTTTTCCCGCGAAATGTTGCCGCCGGCGGCACAGGCCTGGGCATGGACCGTGCGTCTGTACGCATCCAGGATCTCGTCTTTGAGCGCGCTCGGGGGCGGGATCGCGGCCACCCCGTTCTCGCTCATGATCTGCCGCAGCTGCTGCTTGGTCAGCTTTTCGTAGTCGAAGTCGGGCCGCAGGTACTCCTCGCGCGGGATGTTCGGGCTGCCCATTCAGGGGCGATGCGGCGCGCTTTTTCTAAACCGGCTGCGTATGGGCGCGGCGGCAGGTATGGTGCCATCTGGCTTTAGCAGCGCTTAATAGCAACAATGCGGCCCTTCCTGGCTGTGTGCAGTTAACAGCGTTGATCTGTTTGCATTGTTCTCTCAAGCACCACGGATCAATACACGCGCACATTAACCGACGGTATCTCGTGCTACCGCATGTGCAGCAGTTGACTCTCGGTGTATTCACGCAAATCAAGGGATGGCGCTGTAAGCGCGCAGTACAATGACTCCACAGCCTTGAATACCAGTGCTGAAATCCTAGGAAAGTTAACTTTTTTGCGGACACGTAGCTCAATGGTAGAGCACCGGTCTTCGGAACCGTAGGCTGTGGGTTCGAGTCCCATCGTGTTCGTTAGTTTTATGTCTAAGGTTGATCGCGCTTTGCTTTTGCAAAATGCAAATTATGGCTCGCCACCACATAGAATACAGCAGACAGTTAATATTTAATCAGTACGCGGATCGCAGCGCTCAAGCCACCAGCACGTATGTGTTGATGGCCAGCTGGATCGCCGTTGTGATGAGGTAGATCCGCGGCGCCTCGTAGAAGCCCAGCATGATGAACATCTTGGCGATGTCGCCGACGATCCACGCCAGGAAGAGCTCGCGCGGCTTGCTCGGGTTGTTCCGGTAGAACGCCATCTGGAGGACGGTGGTGAAGATGTCCGTGGCGCTCGCGAGGTGCCCCATGATCCAGCCGCCGCCCATGAAGTAGAGGACGTGCAGCGCCGCGATCACCGTGACCACGACCGACGAGGCGTAGGTGGCGAGGCCGTACTTGCTGTACAGGCGCGGGTTGTACACGTAGTGCTCCGTGCGCCGCAGCGGCAGCCTGTAGTTTTTGATGAGGTAGAAGTGCATGCCGACGAGCAGGACGAACTGGTAGAGCAGGACGGTGGAGTAGGGCTCGATCTGGTACTGGAAGATCTTGATGACACAGGAGATGATGGAGAGCAGGCTGAGGACTGGGCTGAACACGATTTTCTTGCGGTACATCTGCGGGAGGAAGCCGATCAGCGGGCTCGTGATGTAGAGGAGGTCCCGGGCCGTGGCAAGCAACATTATTGGGGCGGAAAATTCCGAGCGCTAAAAAGGGCGCTGAATGTTTTGCAATTGCAATGAGTGTTTAGCGTGCGTGGCGGCACAAGCGGTTAGTATAATGGTGAAGAAATGGTTAGAGCAATGCAGCACATTACATATTGGCCTGCCATTGCAATGCTGCGCTTGAAATTAAAACATAAAATCGAAACATGAATAACCATTAAAGATGGGCTGTATTTATTTGATCTCCTGCATGATGTCGAGCTTCTTATCGACAATGTCCATCAGCTCGTAGTTCGCATTGACCAGATCCATCACCTTGCCCTGCTCGTCCTTGGCCTCCTCGACCTTGGCCGCGAACGCATCGCTGATCTGCTCGAAGTCCCTGCACACACGGCCCATGTCCGTGGCATCGGCGATCGGCAGCGTGTCCAGATGCATGTCCAGATGGTCGAGCAGCGCGGCGACCTCGTCGAGCTGCGCCTTCTTCTGCTCGATGCTGCGCTGGATGCGGACGTAGTCGTTCTTGGCCCGGATCAGCTCCATGTCGTAGCCGAACACGGCCTGCGCCAGCTTCTTGAAGTCCTTGAGGTTCCTGTCGAGCGTGGTGGCCTGCATGTTGATGATCTCCTGGAGAGTCAGGTTGTATAGATTTACACTGCTGTCCTTGATCGAGGATATCAGGCAGCTCTGGTCGACCGGCGCCTCGCTCTCCGCCGCGGCGCTGCTGTTCAGCGGCTGGGCGGTGCTGTTGGCGGCGGTCTGGGAGGGAGCAGCAGCGCCGCCGGCAGACGAGCCGAGGAGGAACGATCCGCTCTGCTGGCCCATGCTACCGGTTGCGGGCTGCTGTGCGTTCTGGCCGAACATCTGCGCGAGCGGGACCGCGCCCGTCTGGCTGGGAAACACCGATGATGCATTGCCGGCCGCGGGAGCAGGCTGCGCGGCGGAAGGAGTCGCATTCTGGAAAGTGGACGCGCCGAACGGCTGCGGCTGGCCTGTCGTAGACGCAGCAGGCTGCCCGAAGAGCGTGCTGCTGCTCTTATCCGCTGTATTGCCGAACATAGACGTAGTGTTGGCAGAGGGAGCGGCAGTGTTGCTGGGGAAGGACTGGCCAAACGGCGCAGCGGCCCCGAAGGGTGCGGCCGTCTGGGCAGCAGGTGCGCCTGCGCCGGAGAAGAGTGAACTGGACCCCAATGGCTGGCCGGGGAGCGGTTGGCCGAACGAGGAGCCGCTCGCCGCCGATCCGAACGGCGCACCAGCAGTCTGCTGAGGAGAACCCGAGCCGAACGGCCCGGCGCTGGCGCCCGAGAAAGACTGTCCGAACGGCGCCAACGCGTTCAGCGGCTGGAAGCTGGGCGTAGACGCAGCAGGCTTCCCAAACTGCCCGCCAAAGGCGCTTGCGTTCTGGCCGAACTGCATCTGGCCTGGCTGCCCGACGGTGGACGCATCGGCAGGCTTGCCGAAGATGGAGCTGCTCTGCTGCGGCTGGCCGAGCGGGTTGAAGCCGGTGGCGTTTGGCTGGTTGTTGCCCGCGTTGAAGAGGGAGTTCGGCTGCTGCGGCTGGCCGGACGGCTGCCCGAAGATGTTGTTGGGGGGCTGGTAAGTAGTCATAAGGGCACGCGATCTCTCAAAATTTTCATGGGTGCATTGGATGGTCTGCTCTGCTGAGGTGTGTGTATGGCTAGGGTGTGTGAATGGCTGGTGTGGCGGACAGCTGCTTGTCATCATACCTGTGTATGTACAGACTGCTGTTAAGCAAGGCGCAGCAGCAATTCTCGTGTATACCAAGCGAATTGCTACACTTAGCCAAAGAAGCGAGCTGCTGCCCATGCGTCCAGCGCCTATGCATGGCGCATTCGAGCTGATTGCAGCACCGCACGTGCCGTCAAGCCTTGACAAGCATATATACGCCTACTGGAGCTTAAAATGCATATAAGGGCGCGCGCGCGGTGTCCCATGCTATTCGCCTACATCGCCTCAGCTTGCTGCGGACTTTCCGTGAACCCAGAGCTCATCAGCGCACAGGCCGAGTATCTGCGGGACTCGCACGACTCAGGCTCCGGCTCCGGCTCGGACCACAACGAGCGCACCGAGGCACGCGAGGAGTTCAGGCGCCGCTTCGGCGGCGCGCAGCCCGAGGCACCGGCAGCGCGCATGAACCAGTTCGAGAGCCAGATGAAGGACCTCACGTACATGATCGGCGAGCTGAAGAGGCAGCTGGCCACCCAGCGCGCGCAGGGCACAGGCACCACGCAGCTGATGGCCAAGGCATTCAGTCTGCCGTGCGGGAGCTGCGTGAGCTGTCAGCAGGGCGGCAGCTGCCCGTGCGGGCTCGTCTCGGCGATCTACGAGGACCTGAAGGCCGGCGAGAGCTACACCAAGCTGGACAACGACGAGCAGAACATGGCGAACTTCCAGCTGCTGCGGCACCTCAACAGCATTCTGCACAGCATCATCGCCAAGCCGGACCAGTCCGACTACGTGACCTTCCAGCTGCTGAACAACACGCTGCTCAAGCGCTTCATAAACAGGCTAGGTTTTTATGTTTAGATAGTTGTTTGTTTATTTTCTTTAAGTCCGATTATCCTTTAAGTCCGATTATCCTTTAAGTCCGATCATCCTTTAAGTCCGATCATCCTTTAAGTCCGATCATCCTTTAAGTCCGATCATCCTTTAAGTCCGATTATCCTTTAAGTCCGATCATCCTTTAAGTCCGATCATCCTTTAAGTCCGATCATCCTTTAAGTCCGATCATCCTTTAAGTCCGATCATCCTTTAAGTCCGATCATCCTTTAAGTCCGATCATCCTTTAAGTCCGATCATCCTTTAAGTCCGATCATCCTTTAAGTCCGATCATCCTTTAAGTCCGATCATCCTCGGCTACTCGGTCTCATAAATAAGTTGTTTTATGATATGATGCGTTGGAATAAAATACCAAGAGTGCAATATAATAGCATCATCATAGTGCAATAACAGCAGACGAATGCGAATAGACGAATTGTATACGAATAAACGAATGAATAGCAAATAACTAAAGCAGGATGAATTAATGATAATAAAATAAAAATAAACAGTAAATTACTCAAGTTTATTAATATTAATCTTCTGCGCTAAAAGTATACAAGTTGCAGTGGCGTGGGCCCACACTGAGCTTGAGCTTGCGGGTATGCACCAGCGCTTCGAGCATAGCTATAAGGTCGTCCTTACTCGGCATGTTGTCACGCTTGAACAGCTTGCGCTGTACATCTGACACAGTGAAAGACTGCTTGGCCCGGTGCAAGAACAGCTTGCAAAGCCGGTCGTACAAGCGCGTCGCGCTGCGCTGCACAGGGCCATCTGGATCGCCACTTGCGTGCGACGGTTGAGATGCATCGCTGCCAGCAGCACGACAATAGATGTACCTGCAGCCGCGCACCGTTCTCTCTACGACGAGATCGCCAGCTAGCAACAACTCCTCGACAAGCTCGGCAATGACCGCCATAGGTGGCCGCGCCCCACTGGGGAAGAGCGCGGGGCGCATGCTGCGCAGCGTGAAGCTCTCGCTCTTGTACTTCTCCCTGAGCTGCCCGAGCAGCGCCGCCGATGACGGGGCGTGAATAATGGGCTCTGCACCGAGAGGGCGCTGTACGGCAGGCAGAGGGGAAGTCTGAGCTGGGGA
>JALRLY010000226.1:0-29104 GCA_023647555.1 Pancytospora philotis
TGGAGTACACGGGCGAGATCCTCTCGGAGAAGGAGACCGAGCGGCGCGGCAACTTCTACGAGATCAACAAGTGCTCGTACCTGTTCAACTTCGCGACCAAGAACGGCGAGTCGCACCTCTCGGTCGACGCATTCTACATCGGCAGCAAGAGCCGTTACATCAACCACTCCACGTCGCACGCGAACCTGCGCTCGGAGGTGTTCGTGTCGAGCGGCGTCCAGCACATTGTGTTCTACGCCACCCGCGACATCTACCCTGGCGACGAGCTGCTGTTTGACTACCACTTCACGGACGAGCACAAGCTGAAGCACGGAATACTGGACTAGCTGGGCGGTGCGTATGCAATCCAAAGCTATGCGGGTTATTGTGTGGCCTGCCTCGTATCGTAGCAATGCATGCTGATATATCGCGCGCGCCATGAACTGCTACCGGTACAGTGACGCTTTGTGTTTAAGCTGAGCAATAAACAGATGTTTAATAATAATGTGTTGGCTTTACTCGGTGTTCGCTCAGTATATTTTTATCAGGCTAATGTCCCCATTAGCTGGGCAAATTTGCCTTTTGAGCAAAATTTTGAAAAAAGAACCTTGAAAACTTTGATGGTGCGTCTAGACTACAGTGATGAGAGAAAGATCCTGAGTCAGATTGTAATGCAGGTCGAGCTGAAGTGCGATAGATGCGGGAACGAAGCCCGGCTAGATAATAATAAGGATGATTATCTTATTTGATGCTCTAGGAGACTGTGCAACTATGCGCATTCAGTGTAGAAAGGTACAGCGCTTGAGGAATCTAGGATTCCTAAAGAGCAAACACTTGGGATTTTAGATCTGTGGATGGGCTTAGCGCCCACAAAGCTCATATGCCGATTGGTGGGCATTAACAGGAAAGCAGTACATCGTCTGCTACGCAAAGTATCACGCATCGCTGTCCCGCGGTATTACGAGCGGGTTGGGCAGATCGGCGGGCCCGTGGTGGTGGTCGAGGTAGACGAGTCGAAGTTCGGCAAGCGTAAGTTCAACCGCGGGCACAGGGTGGAAGGCACTTGGGTGCTCGGTGCTGTCGAGAAGGCAAGCACGCGGCGGATCATGATCATTATGCTGCTTATAGAGAACCGCCCCAAGGAAACACTGCTTGGCCAGCTTGCAAAGTACGTCCATCCCGAATCGCGCATGCGGTCAGACATGTAGAGAGGTTACATAGAAGCTGCAGAACTATTCGCTACAATGAAACCGTTAACCATAGCCTTTTCTTCAAAGATCCTGTAACTGGTGTGCACACGAACACTATTGAAGGAAATTGGGCAGCAGTAAAGGCGCAGACACCGGTTCGCTCCCGAACTCGAAGCCTTGCCTGGCTATATTTGCTCAGGTTCATGCTTAAAAGAGAATATACAAAGACTCATACTGACAAATTAATTAAATTAGTCTTACCTTAGTATTTATTTAGATGCTTATAACCTCTATCACGCTCTGTTACCGATACCGATCTCCCGCCAAAAAAATTCAGGGTTCTTTTTTCAAAATTTTGCATAAAAGGCGATTTTGCTCAGCTAATGGTCCCAAACTCCTTTTTGTCATCTGCGCCGCCAAAAAAATCGCAATCGGACGCCCTATGCTGCATCTGGAGGGAAAGAAGGAGCTGAAGAAGGGCGCGATCAAGAAAATAGCGCGCGACCCGCTGGCGGCCGCCTGCGAGAAGAACCTGGTCTGCCTGGTCGACGGAGACGGCTCGATTGCGACGGACAGCATGGTCAACTCCGTGGCCGCGTGGAACGGGGAGCTGTGGGCTGGCACGCAGAACGGCAAGGTGCTGCGGCGCGTCGGCGAGTCCTTTGAGCAGGTGTACATGCACAGCGCCAACGTGTGCTGCCTGGAGCTGGGCGATACGTGCGCGCTCAGCGGCTCCTGGGACCACGAGGCGATCTTGTACCGATACAGCAGCGAGAAAAAGTATCCCGGCGAGGACGGGAACACGGTGGTGCTGCTGAGCCCTGAGCAGGGCGCGCAGAACGCGATGGTGAAGCGCTCGTACAGGCACCCCGGCTCTGTGTGGTGCGTGGCGCTGCTGAACGACAACAGCAGCAGCGGCTACGATGCCGTGCAGTTTGTTACGGGCTGCGCGGACGGCAAGATCCGGCACTTCGATGCGAGCGGGCAGCGGAGAGAGCTGGCGTTCCACAGGTCGCCGGTCCGCGGGCTCTTTGTCAACGGAGACGTGGTGTACAGCGTGGAAAACCACGGGCGGGTGCACAGGACGACGCTCGGCGGCGTGCTGCTCGGCGCCAGGTCGCTGGGCACGTTCATGTACTGCATATGCCGCTACCAGGACAACATCGCAGTCGGCGGCGAGGATGGCGTCGTGTATCTGCTGAACAGAGATCTGGAGGTGCTCTGCAAGGCTAAGGCGCCATGCTCTACGATCTGGGACATCAAAGAGCACGAGGGCGCCCTCATCGCATGCGGGTCCGATGGGGTGCTGTACACCTATGGCAGCGGCAGCGCGGAGCCGGGCGCTGATTCCCAGACGAGCGCGAGCTCAGAAAAGGCCGAGGCGTCTGAGGAAGCGCCGCCTGCCGATGAGAAGAGCGAGAAGCCGAAAGACGGCATCTTCGAGAGCGGCGGCGTCAGATACAAGATCGAGGGCGGCGATGTCTACGTTGATAAAAACAGCAAGTGGGAGCTGATGGGCTCGGCGCAGAAGAAATACGATCATACGATTCCTGTGGAGTTCGGGGACAAGAGCTACACGCTGTCCTTCAACGACAAGGACAATGTGCACGAGGTGGCCAAGCGCTTCCTGCACGAGCACAAGCTCGACTCCCAGTTCCACGACGACATCGTCGACCACATCCAGAAAAACTTCAAGAGCCTGACTGTCTACAAGAAACACACGGGCATAGACCTGAAGGGCATCCGCAAGGTGCTCGGCGAGCATCCTGTCGTGCCGCTGCTCGAGCAAGTGGCCGCCTCGACGCCCTTCTCGCTTGTCAAGAGCGACAGCCCCAGCATCTACGACATTGAGGACGAGCTGTTTGATCACCGGGCGCGCAAGGAAGCATCCACGAGCGAGGACGCTGCGGATGCCAACGATAATTACCGCGTGCCCGACCCGGACATCCCGCTCTTTGCGTTCTTTGACATCCTCAAGTTCCTGGTGGGCAACGGCCTGGCGATCGACGTGGCGTGCATTTTCCGCTGCAAGATCGCCGTGCCCAAGGAGGCAAAGGCCTTTGCGCTCCTGATGACCAACCTTGTTGCCGATTCACCGTTCGAGCTTGCCGCGCTGGACCTGAAGATCAAGCAGCTGCGCGACGCGCGGCTGCTGACCGACGACGACATCCATCACTATGAAGAGAACAAGAAAATTGCAAGGAAGAAGTAAATTGTTTGCGTCGCACTGTTTTGATTCTCTGCTGTTATGGCTTGCCCCAGCAGTATCACAACCCGAGACTTACTAGGCCGCTGGGCCGAGCCCATGGTCGCTCTAGCCGTCAGAATCTGCTTCTGATTATAGAATAAGCGTCATTGGTTTAGTGGTATAATAGTGGGTTGCCATCCTGCAGACACGGGTTCGATTCCCGTATGACGCATTTTTGCTTTTGCCCAAATGGCGTATCGCGGCTGCGAAAAGGCTTAAGAAACAGTGGTCCGCAACTGGTGATTTACTGATGCTGGGGCGGCGATCACAGATCCATCCCGCTCTCGATGCGCTGGACGTCGAGCGCCATCGAGTGCAGCTCGCCGCCCGTGGTGACGTAGATCCGATCGCTCAGCAGCAGAAAGTCCTCTGCTCTGGCAAGCCGCGTCTCCACGATGAGCGGCGTCTCGGCGCGGGAGAGGCGCCGCAGGTCATACAGGTAGATGTCGCCCTCCCTGCTGATGCCCGCCAGAATATGCCGCTCAATCGCGATGGTCTTGCAGCTCTTCGGGAAGCTGATCTTGCCGATGTAGAGCGGCTGGTCGCCCGCGAGCTGCATGCCCCGCTGCGAGAGGAGCGGCTCGGCGAGCTTATCGAGGTCCATGTTATTGTAGATCGCGAGCACGGTGTTGTTGCACAGGCTAAGAACGATATCGCCGTAGTAGAGCACCTTCGTGATGGCCGACCGGTGGATGCCTGTGAAGTTCTGGCTCGGCTTGTGGTAGAAGCTCTCTGCGCCGCTGCTGTTCGGCTCCAGCGACACGCGCCACTGCTTGATCGTGGAGTCCGTGCCGGTGCTCGCGATCAGCGCGCGGCTGTGGTGGACATCGATGCTCAGGATGTGGTCGCGGTGGCTCATCAGCCCGCCGATCACGCCGATCGGGCTGTAGGTCCTGATATCCCACAGCCTGATTGTGCTGTCCTCGCTGCAGCTCACAACCGTGCTGCCCACGACCTTCAGGTCATAGACGCAGCCGGTGTGGCCCTTCAGGTATCCCTCCACCAACCCGCTGTTGAGGTTCAGAATCTTGATGATTCCGGTTTCGCCCGCCACACACAGCAGATTCTTGACTGCAGCATCTTCATAGCTGTGCGCGGATGCTGAGTCAGCGCTCGCTGACGATGGCGAGGATGCGGCAGTCTGCACAGACCCCCGTTCATTTTCTGGAATGATGCACTCAGTTCCTGACGCTGCGCTGTAAGTGTGCACAGAGGCCGGCCTGGACTCGACTGATTTGCCTGCTGGCCCGCCAGTCCCCACATCCGCAAACGCGCAGCAGTAGAATTTCTCGTTCTTATTGGCGTCCAGATACCGCTGCACGATCTCCAGCTCCAGGCTGAGCACCACGCAGGAGCGCGAGCCCACCGCGGCTATGATGCCGAGCTCTCTGTGCGCCTTCATCGAGCCGAGCCACATGTTCTGCAGTGTCTTCGTGATCGCCATGAGCGGCAAAATTTGCCCGCGTCTGCTTGTTCTGCTATAGTGAAATGGCGTATGGTAGTTTTGGCATATAGGCTCTGCTGTTACTGTCTGATCGCCAAGGCCTTTGCTACTGTTTGCAATCTTCCTCGGCAATAAGCCATAAACGCGTCAGCAGTTTTAATTGCCCATCTATGAATTAATAGCAGTTCATCCGCCTAGGCATCTTGAATTGTAAATCTGCTACACAATACGCACACACCCCTTTACGTCTATCAATACCCGTTATTAACACATTTATTTCTATAGAATGTCCAGCAACTCTTTCAGCACTGGAACGGTGAGCATGTTGGCGCGGTTGCCGATGAGCACCAGCTGCTTCCGCGCGCGGGTTAGCGCGACATTCAGCCGCTCGCGACTGCTCAGCACCTCGCAGCTGACCACCGGGTCGAACACGACGGCGACGCAGTCGCTCTCGCTCCCCTGGAAGCGGTCGACAGTCGTGGTGTGGTGCTGGGTCACCGCCTTCGCGTCTTTTACCGTGGCGTTTAGGTAGCAGAGAATCACGCAGGGCGGCAGCGTTGCGACGATGTCCCTGTAGGAGGCCCCTGCTGTGTCGATGAACAGGACCGGCGCGTCGTACGGGATGCCTCTGCCTGCGGCGGCGTATTCAGCGAATGATATGCACAGCGCCTTTTCAGCCTCAACGGCAGAACTGCCTGCGTTGCCGTTTACGAGCCGGCCGCCGTAGAACAGCGTGTTGCTCAGGCGCATGATGCTGTCCACCATCCGGTACTGCTGGGCGAGCACCGAGCAGCCGTCCATCAGATGCTCGAAGATGCTCAGCTCCATCTGGCGGCTGTGCTTGGCGAGCGGCTTCAGCTGCAGATGGTCGCCCACCACGCAGAAGCGGGCGGAGAGCGAGATGGGGATGAGCGCAAGCAGCAGATGCATCTGCGAGCCCTCGTCGATAATGCAGTAGTCGAAGCGCCGCTCGATAAACACCGGGTCGCCGAAGCAGAAGCAGGTTCCGAATACTGCGGATGCTGCTGTGACCCTCTCTCTGAAGGAAGTCTTCGGCTTCGCGTCTGCATAGTTCGCGCGGTAGCACTCGAGGCTGCCGAGCTTTTTGATGATGTTCTCGATGGCGAAGTGCGTGTAGCAGATAGTGAGCACCCGCTTGCCGTAGTGGCGCAGGATCTTTATGAGCAGGGCGATCAGCGTGCTCTTGCCGGTGCCAGGCATCCCGTGCACGATGCGGTAGCTCTCGCAGTTAAGCGCGTAGAACAGCGCTCTCTGCTGGTCCGTGTTCAGCGCCAGGAAGTCATCCTTGAACAGATCGGGAATGGGGAGAGCAAAGCGCGGGCTCTGCAGGCGCAAAGAAGACTCCAGGAATGACTCGGTCGGCACGTCCGCATGGAGCATAAAGCCGGGCTTCTCGGTAGACGCGCTTTCGCCAAAGCTGCTGGCAGCCCCGGGCTTCTTGTTGTAGAGCCGCTCATCTAAGAACGAATACCCGGAATTAGACGGTGCGGAGCGAATGGCAGATCCGATGGACGATTTTGGCTCCATTGCGGGCGCAGGGGCTTTGCCGGTCTCTTCCTTCTCCGAGGCGCATCCGATGCTGCTCAGCTCGATATCGGGAGAGCTGTCGAGCAGGTTGGACGGCAGATGCTCCGCGCCCTCAAAGCTGCATATCGTCTCAAGCTCGTCTGACTGCGGCGACCCCGAGGCGAACAGGCTTTCGGAGATATCGCAAATGCTGGCGCTCTGCAGCGACGAGGCGTCCAGTGTGAAGTTGGACCCGAGGCTGCAGCAGCTGGATTCCTCTTCGCATTTTTCTGCAAGAAGCGCCTCATTGAGCGGCTGTGCAGCGGCAGCAGCGAGGCTGCGACGGTGCTGCTCCTCTCCAGGCAGCGTGAAGGCACTGAGCGCGCCGCAGCCCTCACCGCGGTAGTATTTTGGATACGCCAGACTGATCAGGGACCACCGCAGGTACTTGTAGAACACCTCGCACCGCTCCGTGCTGATGTACACCATCCGCTCCACGCTGATGCCATCGCGCAGCCGCACGGACATGCGCGGGCCATCAACGCTCTCCACCGTGCCGTGTGTGAGCAGCTTGCGCGTGCGGCTGTATATGCTCACGTAGTCAGCAGACACCGCATCATCGGTGAGCCGCAGCACCGCCACGCCATTTTTAATATCCGTCACAATCGCCTTCGTAAACTTGAGCTCACCGACGTACTCGCTCTCGATACCATCCAGCTGCTTCCGAAGGAAGTGCGTCTCGGGCAGCTGCATCAGCCTTCTGTATACGCTGCACGGCATGTTCTCCGCGCACAGACAGTCACTTACGCTGCTCCGCGCAGCAACCTTATTGCGCAGCTGGAGAAGCGCGGCGATCTCGCTGTACTTCATGCACGGGCTGAGCATCTCCTCGGAGCACAGGTAGTAGAGGTACGGCCGGTACACATTGTGGCGTTGGCCTGCGTTGCCATCATCAGCGCCTTTATTTTTTTGGTGCACAGCGCCGCTGAGAGTGCGCACCGTATTAATATTGTCTATCAGGTCGGCCCGGTGCGGATGCCCGCGGCCGCTGTCGAGCCGCCCCTCGCGCTCCAGCATCAGCAGCGTGTAGAGCAGCACCTGGGCACGGTGCGCAACCTGCGGGCGCTTGCCAGTCTTGAACTCGATGACCCGCCCAGGCCCGTAGCAGTCGATGCTCCCCTTCAGGCCGATGTCGCAGGAGAAGATGCCCTGCTCCACGGCGGAGATCTCGATGCCCTTTCCCACAAACGCAGCGACGTAGCGCGCAGCGCCGAGCACCTCGTTCAGTAGCTCCTTCTCGAGCACGTTGCAGGCGTAGGCGAGCCTCTCGTGCTTCTCGATGATCGCGCGGGCATTCGTTGTGATGAACTTGGCATCGCAGCGCCCCTCCACCAGGCAGATCTGCAGCAGCTCGTGCATCACCACGCCGAAGACGAGCGCGCGGTTCGCGTAGCTGAACGAGATATCAGCAACCAGCCTGTTCACCAGCGGGGAGTTCTCGCACATCAGCGCGCTGCAGAAGTTGGTAACCGTAAGCATGTGGTCCTCGATGAGCACGGCGTTCCGCGTATCGTCAATCATGAACACGTGGCTGCCCTGGCTCGTGTCCGGCGAGCCGTTGCATCCCGGCCATCCGTCCTGCTGCAGCGATTCGTCCGTCAGATTGTCGAACACACGGACGCGCATCCCAACGGCGAAATCGCACTCGGCCCACGCGCCCGACAGGACCACGCGGGAGCGGCGCCCGACTAGCACCTTCGACCCGTCCCTGGTCTCCACGCCGCGGACCACGAAGCGGTGGAGCGTGTCGGAGGGCTCCAGAATGTCCTCCTCGATCTGGAAGGGCGACGCCTCGTCCCAGAACGCGACCTTTGACGGCGCCCGCGCAACGTCCATCTCCACGCCCGCGTACGTCTTCTTCTGGGACGACACCCACTGGACGTCCGGCTGAGAAAAATCTGAGTCCGCTCCCATAGGGCCGGAAAAAAGAGAAATTGTATATGGGAAGCGTGGGCCTGGTCGGAGCTAAAAGCTGCGCAATGCGGCTATCGCAGCCTGATACAAAAGCTCTCTGCTCAAACCAATACCACCAAAAGATTCGCTGCGGCAAGTGCATTTTAAAAAATTTGACCACAACCGGATTCGAACCGATGACCTTCTGGACTGGAATCAGAAGCGCTACCACTGCGCCATGTAGCCTCATTTTTAACGAGGCAGTGAGCTAACAGAGACCACGGAACCAACGGCCATACCGCAGCACGTCACTATTCCGCGCTACGATCAAATAGAGCGCAAAATTTCCCGTCGATGGTAGTACGGGGAGCATCTGCAGCGGGCCAGGGCTGCGCCGAGCAGCGTGCGGAGGAGAGCCGGCCTGCAACGCCAGCGCTCGGCACGATGGACAACCCCTGTGTCATAGTTAAGTACCGCAACGGCCTCCTCGTCGGCGGGCGATTCTACAGCTACGAGGCGCCGCGCTGCAGGGAGCTTCTGGGCATGCTGAACAACAAGGAGTTCGACAAGGACCTGCTGGGGCTCGCCGGAGACGATGCGTACGTGCTGATCGAGGACAGGGATGAGATCTTCGACTGCTATGTCGAAAGCGACGCCTCTCCCGATACGGCTGAGGAGGGTAGCAACAAAAAATTCAAGGTTGAGAGCAGCGCGCCTGCGTACGCATCGGACAGCAACGCCGATGCGGCCGTGCTGCCCGAGACCGTGAGCATCCATCCCGACGCAGAGACCAGTGTTGTCTTCAAGCTGCTATACAACAACCGCGTTACGCTCTGCAGGGTGGATGGAAGCCTCACAGTAGATGCTGTGCTGAGCTACTTGTTTAATCTGTCCGGGGAGCGCCTTTGGCTGGTTAAAGGCGATGCTGTTTTAGATCGCAGTGCATCTGTTAAGTCTCTGGACCGGTGTCTGGTGCGTGCCCGGGTCATGCCAGAGTAGACTGGTTGTGCGTGGGCATATCGGTTGTCAGTCTTTAGGGCCGATGCCGTAGCCAGAAAAGTAAATTGTGGATTCACCGAGTTTTTACTGCAGTGCGCGTTTAGTAGCTTGACCGCACCTTATTGTTTCTTCTATTGCAAGGGCTCCCAATTATATGGCCAGCGTATACTCCTTAGTTCTCGACACACAGCAGATTAGACAGATTACCCACGCCTTTTAAAATAGAAATGGACATGGACAGACCCGAACGTGAGACAACACGGCGGGGTCGTAGTCTCTCGCATATGGCTCCACACAACAGTAAAACAATAAATGAACTTCCACAACACTCACATGTCATGACGAATGAATGATGTTAACCTTCAAGACATCCATGCTTATTTAATCGTTGACCGTCGTCCATGGTTGGACACAGCTCACTGGCCGAGACTGCATCTGAGCCGGCTGGCGTCCGCGAGCAGCTTCTCGCCCGCGGGGTTCGGCGACAGCCTGATCGTCTTGATGGCCGATCCGCGCACGGCGCATACGCGCATTGCCGCGAACGCGGGGCAGTCCCCGGGTATTTCCACGCCCTCGAGGCTGATGTTCAGAAACGGGTCGATGGCCTTCAGCACCCCCGACAGCGTCACGCCGCACTTCAGGCTGACCACCACGCGTCCCTCGGCCATTGTCCTAAAGTACTCGTAGAAGATCATGGATGGGCGAAAATATTTGCACTTCGATGTTAAGCACACGTGCGTGGGGCGGGCTGCAGGCCGCATCCTCTGTGCTGGCCACCAAAAGTGGAGCACCGCGCGCAATAGAATTTTTACAGCGCAGCCCCAATGCCTGGCATCTATGCTGAGTATTCCGCTGCGGACCGCCCGGTCCAGGAAATGATCCTGGGTGCCGTCGCGGCCTACAAGCTCCCGTTTGCTGTGAGGTCCACCGCGCTGCTGCTTTACCACCGGTTGCGGGCGTATGCCGTTCCAAACAGCGCCACGGACTGCAAGGACAGCAGCTTTGCGCCTGCGCGCCACCAGCTCGGCATTCTCTGCCTCTTCCTCGCATGCAAGTTCGAGGATGTCCACGGGTACCTCGACCGGCTGCTCATGAGCCTTGGCTACCCGGAGGACGGCTTCAAGCAGCTCATGGACTGGGAGATGCGCGCCTTCGAGATCCTCGGCTTCAACTTCTCGTATCCGAATGTCTACATGAAGATGCAGGCGCTGCGGTTCCTCTGCGAGGAGCGCGGCGCGGCTCTGGAGCCCTCCTGGGACGATGAATGCGCACGGGCCGATAAACTGCTGTGCTCCGAGGCCGCGCTCCAGGCATTGGATGGTGCATGTGCTAACAGGGAGGACGCCACAAAAGAGGATGCATGTGCATACGCGCCCAAGCTTTACAACTCTCTCGCCATTGCCGCCCTCGGCGCAGGCAAGGAGGCAGAGAGCATTTTCGAGGAGCAAAAAATAGAGTTTGATTCTGCGTTGGTTGATGAGCTCAGAAGATTGGTACTCGAATGATTAATAGACTGTGCCGTGGCCGTTCAAGCCTTATCGTACCATTTTCCTACCAGCCGCCGTTCGCTCTATAAAAATACCTGCCAAATGTAACACCCTACAGTCCCTCATTAAATCTAATTGCATCGCTGTATGTAAAACATTTATTTCAGAAGCTTCCTGAGCGATGAATCGGCCTCGCCGCTCTTCTTCATCACCTTGGACACCGCCATCTCAAAGTCCTCCTGCGTGACGTGCACACGGCGCTCGCGCAGCGCAAACATGCCGGCCTCCGTGCAGACCGCCTTCACCTCGGCGCCGCTGCTCCCCACGAGCCGCTCGGCCAGCGTGGCCATGTCGATGCCCTTCACCAGGTTCATCCGGCGCGAGTGGATCCGCAGAATCTCGAGCCGCGCCGAGGACTTCGGCGCCGGGAACTCGATCTTCCGGTCGATGCGCCCCGTACGCAGCAGCGCGGGGTCGAGAATGTCGATCCGGTTCGTCGCCATGATCACCTTGATCTTGTTGCACGACTCGAAGCCGTCGAGCTGGTTGAGCAGCTCAAGCATCGTGCGCTGCACCTCGCTGTCGCTCCCCTTAGAGGAGTCCGTGCGCGCCGAGCCGATGGAATCGATCTCGTCCATGAAAATGATCGACGGCGCGTGCTCGCGCGCCATCACGAAGAGCTCGCGCACCAGCCGGCTGCCCTCGCCGATGTACTTCTGCACCAGCTCAGACCCGGACACGCGGATGAACTTGCACTGCGTGTGGTGCGCGACCGCACGCGCAAGCAGCGTCTTGCCGGTCCCGGGCGGCCCGTACAGCAGCACGCCCTTCGGCTGCGAAATCCCGAGGCTCTCGAACAGCTCGGGGTGCTTGATGGGCATCTCGATCACCTCGCGGATCTCCTTGATCTGCTCGTCCAGCCCGCCGATCATGCTGTACGTGCTGTCGGGCACCTTCTCGACCATCATCAGCGACACAATCGGATCGACCTTCGTGGGCAGAATCCGGTGGATGTCCATCGTGTCGGAGTGCAGCGCGACGCGCGTGCCGGGCTGCAGCGCCGCGTAGTTCACGTGGTCCTCGACGTTCGTCACGTACTTGCCGTCCGGCTGCGTCTTCACGAGGCAGCGGCGCCCGCCCATCTTGTTCACCACGGTCCCCACGCTCGACGGCG
Source organism: Pancytospora philotis (assembly GCA_023647555.1). Taxonomy (NCBI): domain Eukaryota; kingdom Fungi; phylum Microsporidia; genus Pancytospora; species Pancytospora philotis. The sequence goes on from JALRLY010000226.1 coordinate 12,002, forward strand.
CCTCCTGCACGATCGAGATCTCGTCGCGGATGTCGCGCACCTGGTCGTTCAGCGACGCGCGCTGCTGCTCGAGCTTCTTCAGCCGCTTCTCGGCCTGCAGAATCTCCGCCTCGATTGTTTGTGTCTTGAGCGCGTAAAAGTTTTTGCAAATCTCTGTCATGGCGGTCGAAGGGCTCCTGCGTGTTTGTTATTTGCAGCCCGCCGCAGGCCGTCTCGCCGCACGCCCTCGTGTAGGATGGGCATGTAACGAGCGCAGTCGAATGCGCATGCAAGGAGCGATACACGGGTGGAATAGCAATTGAACAGCCAGCACATAATTTTATCTTTCTGCATGATGATGGGCATCGATTCGAATTTGTCTTTTTAATATACGAACTGCATAGTAAAAAGCTGCGTAAAATCCAGTTTTGACATATTTTTCTATGTGTATTAGGATTCAATGATATTCTCTAATAGAACTTGCGCAAAGTGACTATCTACAATTTTCAACTAGTTACATACTTGATTAAAATAGAAAATTCAAATATTAGCTGGTCCGATTGCCTTCAACACGATTGACAGTATCAGAGAACAAAACTATAAAAGCAGATGAGCGTAACTTCTCATGAGTTTTATTGTGATGGTTATAGTTGTGATGATGAGATGCTGTGGAGCGGTGGGAACGGGAGGAGGCCCCTCCAAAATGGAGATGCCACCAGCTCTCAAGCCTGGTTACGAGAATGAGTATGCCGACGCCGCCGAGCAAATGACCGAAGGCGGCGACTGGTTCTAAACCGCAAGTGTTGCGGCGCTTAATCAAGTAAATTTCTGCGCAAAGCATTTTAATCGTGTTGTCTAGGCGTATTGAATATGAGTAGCTCTTCGTGATCTGGTTTGTGTGCAAGTTGTATAGGAGCTGGTTCGAATACGAGGTCTTTGCACCGCGCAGTAGTCTCAACAAGCTCTGTTTTGTAATCGCGTATGAATCCACAAATAGACGCGAATAGTGTTTCGCCGATGTTTTCCTCTTTGGTGTCGCGCATCGATGCCAGCAGCCTGCTAAGCAGTTTTTTGATGCATCCAAGGTCGGATGCTGCCATCAGGTTTGTCTGCAGTGCAGAGGCGATATGCTCCATATCAGCATTTGATGCGAAAGTTTGAGACTGATCATCGGTGCTTCTGCGCTGATTGCGCAAGTTAATCGCATCTTTCAGAGCGCTATCCAGGTCGCGTTTTGCAGTATGCAGCTCTTTGAAGCAGCGGCAGAGCGTCTCGCTTCGCCGCAGCATCCGGATATCCCTGTCAACAGCTGTGCAAGGGAAGGAAGGAGATTCGCCTGGCCGCTCATGCGCTGCAGAACTTTGAGTCGCCTGGGATGCGCATGCATGCAGAAATGCCGAATAAACCTAGATTATTTGCATGGGGCTATATTCTATGATTATTTTGCAAGGTCTGGCAGTTGATTGCAATACGTGCTGACAGCTTTAAATAATTGCGATTTTATTGGCGCACATCCGATCTGCTGTCGCCTGCGGCCATCGAAAGCAGCAGACTTAGGCCTGCGTGCCTCCCATCCTTTACGCAGACCAACAGCTAAAACGAATTACTATGTCGTAGCCTAGTCAAAACCTGCGAAACTAATGAGAAGCGTAGCAAGGCTGGCGAGTAGACCGTATGATACAGCAAGATTTAATAAAAGAAAGTTGCACAGTCACGGCCTTCTGTTCTTTTGGTTCCTCCGCATTCTTTTGAGGTCTTTTCGCGTGTGGGTGTTTTTAAGCCGGTCCTTGGCGAACTCGAGCACTATTTGATCCGTCTGCGCATCAGCCGATTGCTCATGGCGGCTCCCATGCGCCGGGCCTGTCAGTTCACAGCCCAGGCAGATCTGCGAATGCATGGCATAGCACTGCGCGGCAGGCCGCTTCAACGCCGTGCCCACCAGCTCGTACTGGTACGAGAAGAGCTCCAGCAGCTCGAGCAGTTTGAGCTTTTCGTCCGCGCTCCACGAGCCCGCGGGCCGCTGCCAGACGTCCTCAAAGCGGGACCTGCATGCCTTCGCGTCCCTGTCCAGCAGCGACGCGATCTTCCCCCACTTGTTGAACCCGTACTTCATCACGCCCGCCTTGAGGATCTGGTCATCCGTCCTGGTCCAGCCCGCTTCATCGCCAGTGCGCCTCATCATTGCGGTGCCAGCCGCGTTTGTTTATGCATGGGCAGAAGCGGGATCTGAGCCAGCACAGCGCCAGGCTTCGTCTACCCCAAGCATAAAGGGGAGATGAGAGCCGCGAGGTTTTGACTCAGAGTCTGCGGCTGTTTCTAGTACTCTATCTGCGCTTGACGAAAGTGGCCGATTGTCGAGAATCGCCACCAGTACCGTCATGCCCTGCCTATACCTTTGCCCACTAGACCCGCCTGCATAGTCTCAGCAATCATGCATGCCGCGCCACCCCTATATTCCCATTGGTTGCTGCGAGATTTAATCTGATAGGATCAAAGAGCCGATGGAAGACGCGTACTGCCGAATCTGCTATCTGGACAGAAATCCGTACAACGACGACGCCGACCTCATCAGCCCGTGCGCGTGCAAGGGCAGCATGCAGTACATCCACGCCGTGTGCCTCAACCGCTGGCGCTTCAGAAACGGCTGCCTCAGCGCGCAGCGGAACTGCGAGACGTGCGCGGCGCCGTACGCCAGGGACATCCCGGTGCACTACAGGCACAGCGTCCTGGCGCTGAGCGCCGCGGTGCTCGCCGTCGCGTACCTCTGCTTCTTCCTGTACTTCGGGTCGCTCGTAACCGCGCTGTCGACCATCCGCAGCCAGGAGTTCACCATGTACATGGGCGGCGCGCCGGGATGGGCCAAGGGGCGCAGGCAGCCCCACGACACGCTCTTCGACGTAAACTGGCAGTTCGTGCTCGACAGCAGCGAGTGCCCCGACGGCTGCAGGTGCGCGTTCGCCGGCCACGAGTCCTTCCTCTTCCTCGACTACAGGCACTGGATCCTCTGTCTGGCGATATTCATATCCGCCAGCAACGTGTGGAACGGGCAGCATGCGCTCTCCACGCTGAACTACGCCTTCACGTTCTGGCGCTACGTGCACTTCGGCTTCGCGGTCGACAAGGCGCTCTTCGGCCTCTTCACGCTGATCTACCTCAAAGACGTCTTCTGGCTGATCTACTACAAGCTCGAGTGGCTGCTTTTTAATATCGACTACTTTAATTGAAAAATGCGTGGAAAACGAACACCAGCGGATGCCGACGGAGCCACTACTTTACTATAGTGCCCCATAAACAGCAATACAAAGCATACCAAGAAAGAGCACAGCGAGCGGTGCGCGCACTGTAAAAAATAGAGGCTTAGTTGATAAATGTCTGATGTCTGGCACAGAGCAGCACAAGCGCCCTGTTTCCTTTAAACAGTAACTGTGCTCCAAATGGCAGATGAGGTCACAAGACCATCTCCGTGGCTTCAGAGCGCTTTTTGATTGGGGTAAATTTTTTGCGCACTTAAATAGCAATTTTTTTCTAGAAGGAAAAAGCGGCTGTGCATTCCGCAGGTTTGGTTGATGCGGCGTCTTGTGTTTGTTCAGCGTGGTGAATGGGCAATGTCTGGCCGCGCGTGAGCTATTAAACTACTTCTGGCCTCTTTGCAAAATAGCAGTGCTTGTCGCTGGTAGATCGCAGTCCCACACGCGGCCGTCCAGCAACAAACTAAGACATGGGTGCGCTACAAGGGCCATGCAGTCTTGGGCTGTGTGGGCGTTTTTAGAATGACTGATTTTGCAGTTGTATTAAATTTGACTTTAGATTGAGCTGTGCATTTGCATCGAGCGTTTAATTCAGTGATGCCCTTTGCAGAGCCACCGGTATTGTGTTTGCACCGCACAGCCGGCGCAGAACTGCACGTTACAAAAATTTACCCATGGACAACTACTTCGTGAAACTGACCAGAGACGTCAGTTTTGACGCGGCGGACGTGCTCTACGAGGCGCCGGACACCTACGTGTGCAACCTGGCCGGTGCCGACCGCGGCTCCCCCGGGCCGTGCGCTGTTCTGCACAGCAGCGGCGCAGCGCTCGATCTGCCCTTCCCCGTTGCTGTCTTCCGCGACCTGCAGTACGACTTCCTGCTGCTCTCGCGCGATCAGGCGCTCTACAGAGTGAACAAGCACCGGCGCGCGGTCGAGGAGATCGGGCGGCTGCACGACGCGGTGCTCGGGATCTACCCGGGCGGCGATCTCTTCCTGGTGCTCACCACCAAGGAGCTGCTGCTCTTCAACGGCTACTTCGAGCTGCTCGAGAGCCTCGACATACGGAGCGCCGTGAGCAGCCACAAGCTCGGCAGGAGCACCGCGGGCAAGCAGTGCTGCCGCGAGAGCCGCGCGGGCTGCAGCTGCGATGCCATAGAGAGCGCGGTGGACAAGGTGCTGCCCGGCGTGGCGACCCTGTGCCTCTCGTCCGGCTTCACCGAGGCTGTCTGGGCCGGCGATCTGATCATGCTCATCGGCGCCGACGAGTCCGTCGTGCTCGATGCGAAGCTCGCGATCCTCACTGTGATTTCTGAGCGGATCAGCAGCGCCGTCTACATCAGCCGGTACAACAAGTTCGCGTGTGCCGTTGGCGGTGCGATCAGATTCATCGAGCCCAACGGCCTGGAGCACGGCGACGCACTAGAGGTGCGCGCCGACCGCCTCGCCTCGATGGAGGTCGATGGGGAGCATCTGCTGGTGGTTGCTGCTTCTACAGCCGGCAGTGAAAGTGTCCGCGATGGCCCCGCCGCGCAGTCTACCGCTGTGTACTTCATGAAGAACTTCTGCTGGTACCGCAAGGCTGTTGTGCGCACCGGCCGGCTGCTTAAGGCCGCTGGCAACCTCCTCATCACCACCACGGGCAGCAGCGTGCGGCTGCACTACCTCTACCGCGAGATGAGCTGCGGCCTGGTGGTGGACGGCAACAGGTTGCTGTACACCAACTTTTCCTCTGCGATCATCCCGCCTCCGCTGTATTACAAGGAGCTCACTGTCGGTGATTCATCTGATGCGCAGATCGATGCGTTGTGTCTGCGGCCCATTCCATGCAGCAGCGAAGCGCCTTCGTATGCGGCGCAGCTCTACATTGCGTCGGGCCCCTCCATCTACAGCTTCAGCATTGTGGACGACTCTATCCGTCCCGCCGGAGTGACAAGCCTCAAGGATATTTCTGACTCGGTGAGCGATCTGCTGGCAGTTGAACGGTCTGGACAGCCGCTGCTGTTTGTGAGGGCCAATAACAGCATCTACGAGGTGGCCGGTCATCCGGATGCCGCGCCGGTGCTCTGCCAGAATGCCGATGCATCGCACGGCTCTATGCTGAAGATGTTCAGCGCAGGGAGCAGCTACGGCATTCTCTATGATACGGGGAAGCTGGTGCTTGTGCCCGAGCGCCCCGATGAAAAGACGCCCGTCTACGCCTTCAAATTCGACCGTTCAAAGAATTTTAAGGCTGAGTTTTGCAATAGCAGTTTAATATTGCAGAACGGCAATGAATTGCAGATACTCTACGATTGCAACACTGATCTGAAAGAGCCTGTTCTGGTGCCGTTCGTGTGCTCGTTTATCACCCACGGCCGGTACATCATCTACGTAAGCAGAGACAAGCTGCTGGTGAGTCTGGACGGGCAGCAGTGCTACGAGGCCTACGCCGATGCGCCCATGCAGCTGCTGGCGGTGCTTGACAGCAGAATAATATCGCAGACCAGGTTCGGGAGCCTCGAGACCACCACGTGCAAGGTGTTCGTGCGCCAGCAGGTCGAGGACGCGCTCTCGGCCGCCGACTACCGCGCGGCCGCCGACATCTGCGATGCGCACCACATCAGCTATGCGGTGTTCTACCGCGGTGGCCGCTGTCCCTTGTCCGCGGTCGCGCAGCTCAGCGACAGCCAAGCGCGGGCGCTGCTCGGCCAGCTCAGATTCAGCGGGCGCGTGCTGCACGAGCACGACTCGCTGGAGCGCCTCAGACAGCATGCGCGTGCCAGCGGCTGTGCCGAGCTGTTTCTGGAGGGCAGCAGCAAGAACGGGGCCGGGTGCGCGTGCCGCTCTTTCTTAGGGAGCGCAGCGGCTGCGCATCTGTTACAGACCGCGTACCACGCACCGCTGTTCAGTGTAGAGGCAGTAACAGGCGATGCTGAGAAGTGCACCGCCTCATCGCTGGACTGCATCGATCTGGACGATCCCGTTGCCACCGCTAATGCTCTGCTGCCGCTGCTCAGCTACAAGACCCACCGCGGGAGCATCATTGCCCTGTTTGCGGCGATGCAGCGTATCGACCTCTGCTTCTTCCTCCCAGACCTGGCAGGTGTGGTTTCCTCGCTGCGTACCACCTATTCTGATCACGAGATCCTCTGTGCCTCTGTCGCCTCGCTCGATCCGGACAGAATAGCACTGGCCCACCGCATCTGCCAGGCCGACTACGCCCCCTTCCGGAAGTCGTTCGAGTCGCGCGAGGACGTGCACTTCTTCCTGTACAACCACCTCGAGGACAGGGAGAAGGCGCTCTACTACCTCGTCAAGCGCAGCCACGGCGGGTCCGCCCCGAAGCACAGCATCGACGGCAGCGTGGCCAGCTATGCTGAGAAGCACGGCCTGCTCAACGAGCTCGTTATGTACCAGTACTACGGTCTGTTTGAGACCAACTTCTACCCCTTCGTTGCCGCGCACGCACCCCCGGCGCAGGCCCTCGCCCTCTACCATCGGGGCGGCTCCCGTGCAGAGGCGCTCGCTGTGGCGAAGCAGCACCTGCTGTGGCGCGAGGCGCTCGAGCTCTCTGCGTCGGACGGCGCTGTATCACCGGACGAGCGCGTGAGGATCGCCCAGGACTTCGCTGAGCTCCTTTTGAGCAAGGAAAGGCCGTCCGACGCCGGAGCGGTCTACGAGGACTATCTCAAGCAGCACGACGCCGCCATCAGATGCTACATACAGGGCGACAGCTATAAGGAGGCGCTGGCGCTATACAAACGCACCTACTGCAATGGCGAGCCGACGGATAGTGGCAAGAAGGCTGAACTGACCGGACTGTTCGCCTCTACCGCCAGGTCCTACCTCCAGGGCCAGATCATCAAGCTGCGCAGCTTCGTCGAGTGCTACGACAAGTACCGGCACCGGATCTACAACGTAAGAGAGAAGCTCAGCAGCAACATTGGGATGAGCCAGTCGACCTTCACCTGCACATCATCCAAAAGCCTCAAGAACGCGCTCACGAAGGACCGCCCGGGCGGCCTGTTTGAGTACGAGTACGTGCTCAACAGGATCAGGCTGGCCGTGCTGGACATCGTCGCGTGGCAGCGGCAGGCAGCAGCGCTCGCGGGCGTGTTCGGAGCCTTCGAAATGGGCGACTGTGCGGCCGCCCAGGAGGAGGCCCTCCGGGCGATCGCGCCGCGCCTCAGGGCCGAGGTCGACGAGATATGGAGCTACAAGCGCGACAGCGCGGACGCCGGCGCGCCCGAGATCGCCCGGCCCGAGCTGCCGGCGCACTTCGGCTAGGCGTTCTTAAGTAAATTCTGTTCGCTTTCCTCTCTTGTGCGCAAATGCAAAAACGAACGCGATGGAATTCGAACCCACAACCTTCGGTTCCGTAGACCGACGCTCTACCATTGAGCTACGCGTCCTTACAAATTAAAGGGTACTATCAGATGTCAGTAGCTGTGGCCATGCACGCCTGGCGTTGCCGGCTTCAGGAAATTTTTGGGGCAGAATCGGCGGGCCTCCTGAGATGGCCATTCTGCACATGCGCCAGCGGGCCGCCCTCGCTCTGATCGCTGTCATCGAGCGCATCGTGAACTCCAGCCTGCTGGTCGGGCTTCTGAATAGGCTGAGCAAGCTGCTCTACGCATTCTCCGAGGACAAGGGCGCGCTCATCCCCTACGCGGGCTCGCGCTTTAAGGGCCTCCGGGTCGCCTTCATCGCCGACGGCAACCGGCGGCACTTCAAGAAGATCAGCGGAGCCACGGGCGCATCTGGCGCGGGTGGGAAGCCCGTCGAGATGCAAGGATTCAAGGGATGCGAATCTGGGTCTGCAGGCATTCCGAGCAATACACCAATAGCCAGCATCAGCTCGGCCCCGCAGCTTGGACAGGTGGCCAGCGCGATCAAGGCCAACAAAATGCAGCACGGGCTCAACAAAATCCTGGAGCTGATCGTGTTTGCGCATCTGCACGGGCTCAGCGAGGTCTCCTTCTACTGCTTCTCGGTCAAGAACTTCCAGCGGAAGAAGGCGGAGGTGGAGGACATCATGGGCTTCGTGCGCGGCCAGAGGGAGCTCGACTTCTCGGTGCCCGTCCGGATCCGCGTGCACGGGCGGATGGATCTCGTCGAGCCCGCGGTGCGCGACGTGTTCCAGCACTGGATGGACCGCACGGCCGGCAACGACGGCCTCGTCGTGAACATCTTCTTCTCGTACTCCTCGTCGGCGGAGGCGCTGAGCACGACGCAGTTCGCCAGCCCCGTCGATCTGCTCGTGCGGACGAGCGGCGTGCGGCGCCTGAGCGATTTCATGGTCGCGCAGGTCGCGTCGGGGACGGCCGTCGACTTCGTGGAGCCGCTGTGGCCCGACTACTCGCTTGTGCACTGCTGGCTGACGCTGTTCAAATACACGCTGGAGGAGAAGTACCTCCGGACAAAAAATAAAGCTACTACATTTTAGGTGTGCGCTTTCTTGCGTGTTGCGCATCCGCTGTAGCCGCGCTTATTCAGCATGGCCGCGCTTTATTAATAAACGACAGAGCAGAGCAGAAAGCTATCCATTAAATATTTAATAACTCGGCAGCCGGATTCGGGCAATTAATTCGGATGCTGGACCTCGCATAGCACCGCCATGACGCCTGCACGCCCTTACGTATAGCGTACAAACAGCGGCGCGTGCGCGTCTGCCTCGTACCGGTTGCGCTCGATCTTCAGCTTGTTGAGCGTGTCGGCCTCGTCGGCACTCTGCCGCTCCAGCTCCTCAATGTACTTGTGCACCGGCGCGAGCGAGTCCTGCAGCTGCGCCGCCAGATTCTTGTACATCTCGAGCTTGTTCTCGTCCGCGTGCGTCTTCGCGTTGCTCGTGCGCTTCGTGCTCTCCAGCTGCTTCAGCCTGCTGCTGTGCAGCTGCCGCTTCTCGCGGCTCCGCTCCAGCCGGTCCTTGAGCGCGTTCAGCTGCTCCTTGAGCCGCAGAGCCTCCATCTCGTCCAGACGCTTCTCGGCATCGCCCTCCTTCATCTCCTCCTGCAGCTTGGCGATGCTGTCCGCCGTGCTCTTCAGCAGCATCCGCTGCGTCGCGAGCTCCGTCCGCGCGCCCGCCATCTCCGAGAGCACCTCGTCCGCGCGCTCCTCGTAGGCCTTCTCCAGCTTCTTGAGCTGGTCGAGCTTGAGCTCGCTGCGGTCGCTCAGCAGCCGCGCCTCGTCGATCTTCATGGCGAGGAAGGCGTTCTTGGCGGCCTCCGCGGACTCGATGCTGCTGTTGTGCGTGTTCTCCAGGCTGCTCAGCGCGTCGGCGGGCACCGACGGCGGCGGCGGGATCGGCTGCGTGCTGACGGGCGGCGGCGCAGGCGCCACCGAGGAGGGCACCGAGACGACCGGCGTCGAGAACACCGCGCTGCTCGCGGCCGGGCTGCTGCTTGCATACACGGTTGTCACCGACACCGCGCTGCTGTTTGCGGCGCTCACGTAGGATACGGTCGTTTTGGTGACGGTTTTCGTCCGTGCGCGCTTGGTCGCGGGTGGCGCCTTCTTGAGCGCCCTTGCGGGCTGCTTGGGAGACGCGTTCGGCAGCGGCGCGGGCGGGGCGTCGTCGGGCTCTGCAGGGAGCAGCACTACCCTTCCTGGGTGGTAGTGCGGCTGCACGTGGTGCTCGATGTGCACGTGTCCTGCGGGTATGAGCGGCGCCCCGCTGTACTGCTCGGCCGGCTGCGGGGCGCTGTAGCTTGGCGCGCGCGGGCTGTATGTGGGGCTCGGCGCGGGCTGCTGCGGCCTTGTGCCGAGCGGCTGCGGGCGGCCGTTGGCGCCCGACAGATACCGATGGGCCGGAGCGGCCGAGGACGGTCCTGCAGGGCGCTGCACAGGCGCCGGGCTGCCTCCTTTATAGCGGCCCGCTGGTGCGCGCTGGGCCGCTGCCGGGCTGGCCGCGCGCCCAGCCTTTGCGTTGTGCATCAGCCCGAGATCATCTAGAATCATTATCCTGGCCAGTAGGCTGCTGATCAGCAGCCACCAGCGCACGGGGCCTCTCCACTCTGCCATTCTGTTGGCCGCAGTTTCGCTCATAATAAATCTGTTTCAGAGTCTCGGGCTGCGACAGCGCGCTCGCGAAGGCCGCGCCCGGCCAGCAGCGCTGCGAATACGCATGCCATAGTTATCCAAACACCGTTGATGCAGCATTCCGCCGCAGCAGCCCCGGCGCATGCAAACTGCGCTGAAACATGGGGCTAAGCCGCCTTTTTCTTCTGTCGGCCGCCGGGCCCGCGCCCCACACCGCTGTTTACAGACTATGGATAAACAATGGTGGATATCGGATACATTGTGCAATAAATAGTTAAGATAAGCTGTAATTTATCACTAGTGATGCAGCGCGCGGCCGCGCCGCCGGCTGCCCGCGGCCAAATTTTTGCGCGCGCCAGACCCCATGGCGAACGTCGCGGCGTCATGCAAGATACTGGGCGTTGCCAAGGACACGCCGCTCAAGGAGCTGGTCGCGTCCTACTACGGCCAAAAGGAGCAGCTGGAGGAGCAGCTCAAGGACCCGGAGCGCTCCTTCACCGACAAGAACCAGATATTCAATCAGATCCACCGGATAAGGAGAGCGTACCAGACGCTCCTTTTGGCCCGAAACAATTCGCCCAAACAGACCAATAAGAGCGCGTCTCCTATTGATCGGGACGCTGAAACAGTGATAAATAATTTGAGTGGCAGCGATCCCATCATGGTCAAGAACGAGAGCACCAACGACAACGTCGATAGGGCGGCCGACAAGGCGCACGACGCAGTGGACAAGGTGGACGAGACCGTCGGCAACAACGTCAACGACGACGGCACCACCCGCAAGAAGGTCGCGGGCAAGGCGCACGAGGCCGTGGAGGGCACCAAGGACGGCGTGAAGAGCGCCGCGGGCGACGACGACAAGGGCAAGGATGCGCACAAAGGCGCGTCGTCCAAGCACGCGGGCGCCGACTCCCACAGCAGCGGCGCGCAGACGCACAAAGAGAGCGGCGCACAGACCCACAAGGAGGGCGGCGCGCAGACTCATAAGGAGGGCGGCGCGGGCGCCGACGGCGAGAAGGAGCCCAACACCTTCGACAAGCTGAAGGAGCAGACGCAGCAGATGTTCAAGAACGACGCCTCCGAGGACAAGCCCCGCAAGGGCGCCGAGCCGAGCGACGCGCACAAGGGCGCCTCTGAGGCCGCGAAGGACAGGGATACCAAGGACGCCAAGGCCGCGGGCAGCGACTCCGGCAACAAGCGCTCCAAGGAGGACGCGGACGGCGACAACAACAACTCGGGCGGCTTCTGGTCCTGCTGGTGCTGCTAGTTGTTTGGCGAGCTTTGTTATTTTGCTTCAAAAATAAATTCATCCTTCTCCTTGTCAAAAACACCCGAAGCGGGACTCGAACCCGCGACCCTTAGGTTAAAAGCCTAATGCTCTACCGATTGAGCTATCCGGGCCTATTTTATAAGGGGCAGCTGCCCATCACAGCTATTTTATAGAGGCTGCCCGCCGCGCGCCTCCGCCGCGCTTGAGTCTCACGGCGCTTCTATCATTTGTATGTTGCTGGCACATACGACCAGATGTGTATGAGCCAGCGATGCTGCGGCGGACCGACGCTAGCGCGCTGCCGCGGCTCAGCGCACTTCACGGGTCTCAAATTTTTGGCCCGATGGCCGACGACGAGGAACGGGCGCTGATGGAGAGAGAGTCGCAGCTGTACTACGGCGGCGTCGCAAAATCGCGCGAAAGAGAACGGATGCACAAGCGCAAGAACGCCGGCTACCAGATGATACGCAAGAAGGACGAACCCGCGGTCAGAGTGCTCATCGGGTACCTCTCGCAGCTGCGGGTCTACCGCAATGCTCTGGTCATCGACGCACTGGCAGAGGCCGTCGCAAGCGGCGCAGTTGTCGAACGCGCTTGCCAGATCATCGAGGGCAAAGTTCACGACCCGCTGGCCATAGTCGGGATCCTGCGCAGCGGTGGACAGGCCTAGACAGCCTCCATGGAAAGTAGCAAGTGTGCAACACGTAGAACAGCTGTAGAGCAAGTCCCTGCCCAGCCTTCATTGGTAAAAATATGCGGTCTGGCCAGACATCTCCGGCAGTCTATTCAAGCTCGACGGCTCCCGGTCGCTTTTTACTGGCATCACATGAAACTTGCAGCACCGACAAATAGGGGGACTAGCCTCGATCAAGATGCCTATGAGCCTATTTAATTCTTGCCACTGTGCTGAGATGGTTTACGCTACCTTCGTGCCCTTTGTAGCGCACTGATCCGGCTGTAGCCTTACCAGATCTGCGGGACTGGCTGGCCTCGATGCTTTACTGAAACGCTCGCAACTAAGGGCGCACCGCAAACAGCGGTAGCCCCGCCGCAGTGCTTGGGGTTGCCAGGCGCTGGTGTGTACACGCGCATTATTGCAGGCGGCCTGGATCGTCCAGCTGCTCATCTCGCACGAGCGCATCGAATAAATCTTCCAATTCCTGTAGCTCGTCGTACAGATCCAGCGATCTATTCATCCCACGCATAAACTGCCCGCCTAATAACCCTAGACTCTTTATGCGTCTCTGAGCCGCCATTACTGCGTGTCGACCACGCCAGATGCTTCAAGCCTTTTGGTGGCAGAGAGCTATGTCCCCTGCGCTGCGCGCTGGAGCTCCACCTTGCGACTGTACGGCTGCGCACCTCGCTGGCGCTATTCAGCTTTGCCCGGCACCGGATATCCTGACCTCGTGTAGTTACAGCAGTATTGGCACAGGGCTAAGGGCGATTCTTCCGTGATACTAAGCACACCCGAGCTTCGCGGGGCCTTGGTCGACCCATGCCCCCATCTGCTGTAAGCCCGCACACTGCATATCAATGCGGCAGTCCACAGCATACTGTCATTGTACCGTCCATTGCATAGGTCGGAAAGGAGGGAAGCTAAAATAAATAAATCCCGGGTCCTGGCGCTGAAAAATTTTGTTATGGCCCAACTGTCCACAAACTCGCCGTTAATATCGAGGCTGCTGAAGGGCCGGTTAGCCGGTGACAGAGCAACCACTTACTTGATGCAGTGTCGTCATTAGAAATCTCATGTTTATTAAAATTATATTGTTACAGATATGAAATAGATCAACTGATGCGTACACATGGACACATCAGAACATGCATTATAAAAGCCGAGAGTGGTCTGCGCCCATGCTGGTGATGAGTCCGTGGTTCGTGATTGCATTGTTTCTGTCTGCGCTGATGCTTTTGGGCGCGCCCCATTCCATTGAACCGGCCCACGGCGAGCGGCACCAGAGGCACTGTAGCAACCCGAGCCTTGGCTGGGTGAAGGAGCTTGAGGAGCAGCTCCAAAGCGCAACAGAAAGGACAAGTGGCTGTTTGGGCTCGAGCCCCAATAGGGATGGCCGGAAGCCGGAGTACCTTAGTTGGATCAACACGTGCCGTGCTTACGATCGCCGGTTCATGCGCCGCCCGCAGACGGGGGTGACGCGGCAGGATCTCGCGCGGGCGTGCGACTTGGACTTCTACAGCTCGTCATACGGCGCAGACGTGCGCGACGGCGGGCAGCGGGTGCGTGCAAACCCCAGGAAGGATGCAGGCGCAGGCGCCGACAGCTTTGCAGAGCTCGTTATGGATTTTATCAGGCCGCTGTACGATGATGCATTCACAGGGGACCACCTGGTGGTGCACACTTACGACGGTGGGCCCTACAGGCCGCTGATGTACGAGTTCTATGTTAACGACCGTCGGTTCAGAGACTACCTGGGCGACGTGCGCGAGGGCATGGTGCGGGCCCCGGGCTTCATCAGTGCAAAGGAACTGGGCATCCTGGACGAGGCAGTCTCGGCCGGTAAGAGCTTCAACGAGTTGCAGCGTGTAGAAATCAAGGCACTAAGTAAGCTCGTGCTCGATGCGGGCGCGTTCCATGCTTTCATCCAAGCTAAAGCGATGTCGGAAAAGCTGAACTTTAAGGTCGGCTTCGATGAAAACTCGACGCTGGACGGCTTCGCGAAGGCGCTGCGCTTCTACATAAACACGATTGTGAGCAGCGGGGGCCAGAAACAGCTTTCGCCCGACGTAAAGCGGGTGTTGGAGGGTGTGGCATTTTTCTCGCTCGCATTTCTTGACTGCGAAGATGCGGCGCCTCGAGTAATCTTCAAATACAAAGGAGGGAAGCGGCGCAGGGATCTGGGCATGTGTTTCCTCGAAGTTAAAGGCGACTATATTGCGAGCTTGCTGATTGTGTTCCACGCTTGGAGCCATGCCCCCAACGGGATCACCCCCGAAGCCTTGGAGAGCGCAAAGGAGTCCATCGATAAATGGATTAAGAGGAATGAAGGCGTTCCCTTCAATCAGTGCAAATATTAATAAATTTACTCATAATAGCATTTTGAGTAGTTGTGCGCTTCTTACCTGTATATCTACGTCCGTGTATCTACGTCTCCCTGGCGCGCCGCCTGCCAGCTTCTCGGCTGGCACCATAGCTGGCCTACTTAAAGGCTACTCGACGAGCCTCGAACGATACAGACTCTAGAGTCTTTTTCATTATTTGAGATTAACAGTGGGCTGCGCGTTAGTCGGGATGTTCAATTCACGCGAATACTTGACGTGGCATTGTGTCTATTGGGGCCAGCGCCAGAAGCCGGTGACCCACCCAAACTAGAGAAAGTGTGTTCGGTAATAGGAGGGGTTATTTATTGAATGAGTTCTTCAGAGAAGGTGGCTCCAACGCTAGCTTTTGCTCGCAGCGCCTGTGTATCGATTTACTGGTACTGTATACGATCGACCGGGACTTTCAGGGTGATTCCGTGTAGTTCATTGGGTTCTGCGTGAATGGATCATGAGTATGATGAGTTATACGCGTCGAGAGCAAGCGGAACGGCTCTTTTCCAATTTGTTTCATCGAAGTGAGATAGTTTGCGCAACTTATTCATAAAGGTCTGGTTAAAACGTTCGATACATCTTTGTGTGCTGGGCTTGTATGGGGATCCATGTTTAAGCTCTATCGAGTGCATGATACAGAAGTCATGAAGTGCTTTGTTGCTGAACTCTAATCCATTGTCGGTCAGGATTGTCCTGGGTTTACCCATCACTCAAATCTTATGTTCAGCTGCGCGATAATTGCTTCGCTTTGCTTATTCCTCATGATCTCAACGTGGGCTCTCTTCGAAAATACGTCGATGATTGTTAGCATGTGCTGGGCGTGTCCGAGTCACCCCGGATTGGGCCGATCATGTCCATTTCCCAGAGCTCGTTGACGCTACTGACTTTAATAGGCAAATAGCTGTTCTGCGCATGCTTCTGCTAGATCTTGCAGCTGGCAACATAACTATTGATCTGCGCATTAGCGTGATCCACGAGTAACGTCTAAGGATCCAGTATTTCATCACTTCTGCGCTTCCGTGGCCTGTTGCTTTGTGGTACTCCTTCAGTATGCATGGGATATCCGCGAACTGTGGTCGCACTATGTCAGTTCCTTCGCTTGTGATGTGGACCACGTTGCAACTGAATGCTCTGCTGAGTAAGTCCAAAAAGTTCTCTTCCCCTTCAAGTATTCGAGCTTGAAGTCATAGCCTTGAAAAGCCAGAGCCCATCTCAGTAGGCGTGACGGATCAAGTGTCACAGACGCCTGACAAATTTTTAGAAGCAAATATTTTACAAAAGTTGTAAGTTTTTTAGGCGAAGCCCTGGATATGGCAAGCGGTAATGGCATCTATAAATCGATAATCGAGCCTATTACGAAAGATCCGCGCCTAGCTATAAATTATTCGATGGATACAGGGGTGCTTCGAAAGACAATGCTATGTTTAGAGTGCAATGGGCTCATGGTACGCAGTACTCATAAGTTAGGAATGGATGATTTTGTGTGGAAGTGCCACAATAAAGCGTGTGCTAAAATGAAAACAACAAGAAGCATTCGTTGTAGCTCTCCATTTGAGGGCCTTAAGGCGTCACTTACGCAACTTATCCAGCGGAGCTTGGGACTATTATGTGCATGGAAATGTCTTTTAAGCAAAATTTTAAAAAAAATAACCGGATCATGGGTAGAATACGCCTCCAAAACCCTGCCCGGAGGTGTATTCTACTCATAAAATTTTTAAGGGTAATGTTAGCCTAAATGGTTGTAAGCATGTGGGAAACGCTTTTTGAGCCTTTAGCTAATGCATCACTATTAGAATTGATAAAGCAGCTCCAGAGTCTAAAGTTAATACACGCTGATATGAAATGTCCACATTGCCCCACCTATATGTGTCTACGCCCCCGTGCCAGCGTTTGTGATAAGTATGTCTGGGAATGCAGAAACTATGAATGCGCTAAATATCGTACTACTCTTTCAGTGAGGTACGGCTCTGTTTTCAGTAGTAGCAAGGTGAATATGTATCGCCTATTCAAGCTCATTTGTTTGTGGGCAAAAGAAATATCTATCAATGATGCTCGGCAATTTATAAGCGTTACACGGAAAACTATAGGCGAGATGTATGCGCGACTACGCCAAGTAGTGGTACGAGAAGTCCGGCGCGAGCCGATTCGCTTAGGTGGCTATGGTGTGCAATGCCAAGTGGATGAGTCGCTTTTCGTTCATAAACAAAAGTACCACGTGGGCCGGGTTGCTGAAGAGCAGATCTGGGTGTTAGGTATTGCAGATACTAGCAGGAGTCCGTGTTTTGGCTATATGCAGATAGTGGACGACCGCACAGAGGAGACGCTGCTACCAATCATCGCGGAGATTTGCAGGCCTGGTACAACGATAGCTTCAGACATGTGGCGCGCATACCTGAATTTGAGCCGCAAATTGGGATTCGAGCATCGGATGGTTAATCATTTTTTAAACTTCGTGAACCATGTAGATGGCACACATACGCAAGCCATTGAATCACACTGGGCAAATCAGAAATATCGCATCAAAAAAATGAAAGGT
>JALRLY010000252.1:0-54708 GCA_023647555.1 Pancytospora philotis
CCCCATGACTTACGTGCACCCTGAACTGAGATACGCGTACGACGCGCTCGAGCCGTACATCGATGCCGAGACCATGAACATCCACCACACCAAGCACCACGCGGCGTACGTCAAGCGCCTGGAGTCGCTCTCCGGGAGAACGCCCGGTGATCGCAACAACGCGAGCCTGCACAGCCTGCTCGGGGACATGCACAAGAACACCGCGATCCTCGAGGAGGACCGTAAGACGCTGGAGGAGGGCGGCGGCGGGCACTACAACCACAGCCTGTTCTGGCTCTACATGTGCCCCGACGCGAGCGAGGGCAAGATGAGCGATCTGCTCAAGAGCCGGATCGACAACGACTTTGGCTCGGTTGCGGCCTTCAAGGAGCAGTTCGGCAAGGCGGCGATGACCGTGTTCGGCAGCGGCTGGTGCTGGTGGGTCTACAACACGCGGGAGAACAAGAGCTCCATCACGGTAACGAAGAACCAGCTCAACCCCATCATGGACGATGAGAAGAACGTGTGCCTGCTGGGGCTGGACGTGTGGGAGCATGCCTACTACCTCAAGTACCATAATCTGAAGGGCGACTACATCAAGCACTGGTGGAGCGTGGTCGACTGGGAGACCGTGTCGCGGATCCACGACGAAATCGCCATCAACGACAAGCCGCTTGCTCTGAGCAACCAGGGGCACATCTTGTTTGACTGAATCATTAAAGTAATTGGATGGTATTTCTATGGGTTTTGAGCCGTTTATTACCATATTGTACTTGATGCTGTTCATTTTATATAATTTACTTAAATAGCATAGCACCATATTTTTAGATGCTTACCTGCTTGATTATTCAATTATGAGAGATGCATGTAAATTGGATTGGGTTTGCCATGATTAATGCGAAACTTTCAGTGTCAATACACTCCTTGGCTAGTATTACGCTATAGCGTTTCACTGTGCATTGATTGAAGCCTTCGGTACCCGCCGTCCAATCCTTGAAAGTTGTGACACATGTGAAACATGCCAGCGTGCATATAAAAGCGGGTAGGCATACGAGGCCATGGAGTACAACTTGAACTCAGGCTACAAAATCCAGGCAATAGGCATGGGCACATGGATGCTGGTCGAGGAGAAGGAGACGCTCGCGGCGCTCGAGGCCGCGTACGACGCCGGCTGCCGCCACTTCGACACCGCCGCTGCGTACCACAACGAGGAGATCATCGGCAAGTTCCTCGCCGATAAGAACAGACACGACCTGTTCATCACGTCGAAGCTGTGGAACGACTGCCACGACCGCGTCGAGGAGGCCTGTGACGAGACGCTGGCGCGGCTCGGCACGGACTACCTGGATCTCTACCTCATACATTGGCCGTGCAACAGCACCGGGGAGCTGGATCTTGCGCGCGTGTGGGGCGACATGGAGAAGCTCGTGAAGGCGAAGAAGGTGCACTCAATCGGTGTCGCTAACTTCGGGCCGAAGAACCTCGCCAAGCTGCTCAGCGTCTGCACCATCAAGCCTGCCGTGGACCAGGTAGAGCTGCATCCCTATCTGCCGCAGGAGGAGATCCGGCAAATCTGCAGGAAGAACGAGATCATCGTCATCGCGTACTCCTCGCTGGGCTCAACTGCGGTGGCCAACAGCGTGAAGAACGACGATACGATCAAGTGGATCGCAGAGAGGCACAAAACGTCACCCGAGATCGTCCTGCTCTCGTACGGCGTCATGCTCGGCTGCTGTGTGATCCCGCGCAGCCGGAATCCGAAGCACATCAAGAGTAACCGACAGCTGATCCCGCTGAGCAGCGAAGACATGAGAGAGATCGAGGCCATAAAAATCAGGCACAGGTACATCAAGCACGAGCAGTTCGGCGAGCACGTATTTGAATAAACTCAGTACAAAATAGTTTTATCAGTTGTTGATTTTCTTTTTTTAAAGTTAAAACGGGCGTTACTACCGAGCTGTGATGCTTGCTGGAGAAGGTAGCATACACAGCGGTGAATAGCAGCCGGGTAAAACGCGTGACTAACTTTTCTGATTATCGCCCACGAGGTGACCATGGAGCCTGCTCTACTCAACAACTAACTTGACTATGCAGCCGCGCGTATGCGCATATCTATATCACGTGAGTTGCTTAAGACCGCTTCGACTCATCTCATTGGGGCATTGCGCGCTATGCCGTGCTCATCAAATTTTTATCTGCCTCCAGCACAGTTCCGCAGACCTGAAAATTTTACCCCAATGTTTAGCCAAGCCCTGTTGATCGCTATCCGCTTCGCGTGTGTTTTCGCCAGCAATCCGGCCGGGTTATCATTGCCCTGCACACCTTCGCAATTAGAGGTGGAGCGCGTATACACCTACTTTCACGAGTCTATTGTGCGCTCCGTGCATGAGATTATTCCGACATTGCAGCCCGTAGTTTCTGAAGCTAGAGTACTATGCAACGAGGTCATTAACATGTTTGAATGCGCACATAAATCGCATATCAATAAGAAATATGTTGAGTATGTGGCTTATTTGGCATCTATCAGACCCTGTTTGCAAGATAATAGAGCGCGCATCGATTACGTGACAGCTTCTGCAAGAACCATCTTATGTAGAAATTACGCTCTGTGTATACAGATGTATAACTATTTCAAGTATACTAAGCAGTATTTGCGCCTGGCCGGCCTGTTCTGCACCCACAAGCCTCATGAGCCGGTAGATATGAAAGCGTTCGAGGCCATGGCGTTTGCAGATATGGTCAAAAGCACACTCGACCTCGCAACACAGTTCTCCTCGGCAGTTATTAACATACAAAAGGGATACGAAAGCTTACGTAAAAGAGGCATGGCTATAAGCACGGAATCAGAGTTTTCCATGTCCTTCCATTGCAAGAGTCTGCATTTATTTAAGACTGTATTAGAATCGCTTTTCCCACCAATTAAAGCCCTAATGGTGAGTTCTTGTAAGCTTGATAAACTGGTCGAATCCATTCTAGATGCTCCTTTGCCCACCGCAGCCCCTGGATCGCCAAGTCCGAGTCTTTCGAAAGCGTTTGCTTTCCGAATGAACCTTGAGCTACAAGGACACCTCATGCTGCTTTATGTTACTAGCCGCGATTTCCTCCAGGAGAGAGATTCTAGATGGCGTGCTAATACCATGGCTGCGATAAAAAAGGCCAACGAATGGAGGGCTGAAAATTTATCGGCAGAGCGGTTCCTCGATGTGCCCACGGAAAAATTGCCATCTGCCAGCGCGCTGGGAATTGATCTGCAGAAATACGCCGCTAACAGTTACTCAGCCAACGCTCTACTGGACGAGCTGCTTTCCGTGGAATAAATTACATTTTAGCAACTGATATACGCGTCGAGGCTGAGGCTGAAACGCATCTCTCATTGGCTAACAGCTAACTGTGCACTGCAGACCGCAACCTGTTAATGGGGCGGGAGGGATGTGCCCGCACTGCGGCGAAGCAGCCAAGGCCGTTGACCACATCGCCATGCACTGCAAGCGCATGCTCGCGCACGACTACACGCAGCGCCACAACGACCTAGTGCAGTCATTACACCTGTTGCTGTGCAGCTGGTACGGGCTGAAGAGTCCGCGCAAGATCCGCCTGCACTCAGTGCAGGAGGTCCTGAGCAACCGCGATGTCACATCCGAGTTGACACTCGCATCAAGACCGACGTCAAGGTGGCCCACGACCGCCCGGATATCTTCGTGCTCGACGAGCGGCGCAACCAGACGCTGCTGATCAAGGTAGGCATCATCAGCCAAGATCAGCTGCAGACCGACGAAACGAGGGAGGCGCAAGTATGATCCGCTAGCGTAAAAGATCAGAATGATGTACAAGTGCAGCGTGCGGGTTGTACCGTACGTCATGACTTGGGGTGGTGTTGTGGCACGATGCCACACGAGTTATTTGCGAGAACTAGACGTCCTGACCAATGTGGAAGCTTACATCCAAGCCCGAGTGCTTAGAAGTACTTCGGAGTCTGTCTCGTTCGAGGCCTAACTAAAAATTCTCGAGGAAGGCGTAGGCAAATGACCGCAGGTAGCAGCTGGTGCATGTACTCAAAAAGGAGGCGCTGGCGCGTGCGTGGAGTGCCACGAGCATTTAAAGTTCCTCCCTAAATAAATTTATTCCCAGTCACGTGTATGAGCCCCACAACTCCATATGAGTTTCTGAAGACCACCTCAGTTCACTTCACTGCAAGCATTGCGCGCTCTGCTGTACTCGATAAATTTTTCATCAGAAGCCAGCTCATTTTTTACAGACCTGCAAATTTTACCCCAATGTTCGGTCAAACCCTGTTGTTCGCTACCCGCTTCGCGTGTGTATTCGCCAGCAATCCGGCCGGGCCATCGTCGTCCTGCACACCTTCGCAATTAGAGGTAGAGCGTGTATACACCAAATGCCACAGGTCTATCTTATGCCGCGCGTATGAAATCATGACAATATTAGAGCCCCGCGTTTCCAGGGCCAGAACACTATGTAGAGAGGTCACTACTATGTTTGAATGCACGCAGCAATCTCATATTGATAAGAGATATGTTGAGTATGTAGCTCATCTAGCGACCATCAGACCCTGTCTGCAAGCTAATAGGGACCGCATCAATTACTTAATAACATCTGTAAAAGCTGTCTTATTTGAAAATTATGCGCTGTGTACACAAATGTATAACTATTTCAAGTATGCTAAGCAGTATTTACGCCTGGCCGGTCTGTTCTGCACCCATAAGCCCTATGAGCCGGTGGATACGAAAGCGTTCAAAGCCATGGCGCTCGAGGATATGATAGACAATACATTCAAGTTAGGAATACAGTTCTCTTCGGCGGTGACTAGCATACAAAAGGGATACGAGAGTTTGCGTGATAGAGACGTGGTTATGAGCGCAGAGGCCAAGTTTTCCATGCTCTTCCATTGCAAGAGTCTGCAGTTATTTAAGATTATATTGGAATCACTTTTCCCGCCAATTCAGGCTTTAATGCTGACTACCCATAAAATCGATGAACTGGCCCGTACCATTCTAGATGTTTCTTCGCCGGCTGCTGCCCCTAGCCCTTTAAATCTGACTTTCTCGAGAGCGTTTGCTAGCCGGATGAATTTAGAGATTGCCGGGCATCTCGCTATGCTCCGTATTGCGGCTCGCCAGTTCCTTTGGGAGAGCAACTCTGAGTGGCTTGCTGGTACTACAGCTGCGATAGATAAGGCTAACGATTGGAAAGCTGAGAAACTATTAGCAGAGCGGTTCCTTGACGTGCCCGTGGAACAATTGCCATCTGCCAGCGCGATGGATGACGATTTGCAGGATTACGCCCCTGGCGGTTTGCCGGCAAAAGCTCTACAGTGCAGGCTGAATTTTATAGAATAAAATACGTTTCTAGCAATCAGCGTACGATTTTGACACAAGGCGGGCGAGCTAAACGGGGAAAGCTAAGGTGAAGCATTGGAGTTCGCAGCGTACAGCAAGACACCTGTGGGCTTGCCACAAAGAGCTACACAGGGCATGCGACAGCGAACGCATATCAGTATTTGATACACGCTGCCCGCAGATACTTTGCTCTATTCTACAATGGAGCACGCGCATGCATGTGAGCATCGAGTACTCTGCATATCAAACTTGCTGAGAGAAGACTCTGATTCCTCAGAAGATGCTAATAAGTTATTATCCAGCATTTTAGCGAAAGATATATTTCTTCTATGGAATATTACAGCGCGACCAAAGATATTAGTTTATAAACGAGAGATCTCGACAAAATTTTTATCAAAATCCAGCTCATTATTGCGAATACAAAAAATTACCCCATGTTCGCTCGGCGTCTGCTGATCATCACTTACTTTGCATGCGGCTTCGCGGGCAACCCAGCCGAGCTATCA
Organism: Pancytospora philotis; assembly: GCA_023647555.1. Taxonomy (NCBI): domain Eukaryota; kingdom Fungi; phylum Microsporidia; genus Pancytospora; species Pancytospora philotis. The sequence goes on from JALRLY010000252.1 coordinate 5,840, forward strand.
CCGCCCTGCTCGGCTTCGCAGTCGGAAGCGAAGCAAGTATGCATCTACTACCACGAGTCTATTTTGCGCCTCACGCGTGAAGTTATGCCTGCAGTACTGTCTGCTGCTTCTAAGTATAAAGATTTGTGCGGGGAGCTTATTCCGAAGCTCGAAAGTGCATCGCAGGCTTGCACCGGTCAGCGGCCCAATAAAGGTCGCTATCATCTAACAAATATCACATCTTATCTCGAATCCAACAAGGAGCGCATCAGCGCAGCAGTAGCCCCTGTGAGGGAAATCATGATAAAAAGCCATGCCGCATTCATTGAGGCCTATCGCTATTTTGAGTACATCAAACAATATCTGAGCGTGGCTGGGCTGTACTGCGACTACGAATGTAAATTTACGGTGAATTTAAAAGAGGGCGAACTCATGGGAAATGCTGAGATAGAACATAACACGCGCGTGTTGGCGGAGCATATCGCCTTGGGACTGAAGAGCTTCAATAGTGAGTACAATAAAATGTGCGAGAGGGGCTTAAGTGGCAAACCTAAATATTCCATAGCGTTTTATGTCGCAAGTCTGCGGCTTCACCAGTGTGTGCTGAAGGAGCTCTATCACTCGACTTCAGCTCTGGTGCGCATTACTGATTTCCTTGCTTACATGGCCATGGCTAGTCCTCTTTCAGATGATCCTGTGTCCGACGCGACTCCTGGTCCGGCAAAGCGGAGTCGGTTAGAAGCACCTACGTGCCGGTTAGATGACGTACTACGTAGACACCTTACGACGTTCCTTAACGCGAGTCGTGCTTTGCCCCGAGAGGATACTGAATGGGATGCTAAGATTTTAGCTGCAATAGCACTAGCAGAAACACAAACAGCCCGCTTATCCGCGCATTCTTTGCTTGACGTGCCCATGGATCAACTGCCGTGTACCGGCGCATTTTGCATCGATTTACAAGAACCCGCTTTAGACGTTTTTTCTCCGGATGCTTTACAGGAAGCGCTGTATTTCGAGTATTAAATTATATTACGGGCATACTTTTGCGCGATTTGGGCGCCTGGCGACTGCGTTAAGATACTAGTGCTCCTGCAATGCCTCCCGACTAAAAACTAACGCGACTGCACGCTCTGATACGATTATCTATTATCTACAGCGGCGCGGCGGAGCACGCATGCATAGACGCGCGGTCTGAGAGGCAGTCGCCAAAATAAATGTCGAGTTCGGAGTCGGTGCGCGATCGAACACCGGGCAATATAAAGGCACGATTTATCAGCTCACGGCAAGAACCGTGAGATGCTCATCGTGATCAAGACAGGCTGCGCTCCGCAGAGGCAGAAACGCCGTGATGTGCGATATGGTGATAAATATAATCGCTGATGAATGTGTGAACATGATTCATTATAAGCCTCGTGCATCCTGCTGAGCTACGCAATTTTTTATCAAGGCTTAGGGCATTTTCTGTTCGCATGAAAAATTTACCCCATGTTCGGACAGGCTCTGCTGGTCGCCGCCCGCTTTGCATGCGCTCTTGCCAGCACTCCGGCCGAGCCACTATTGCTCTGCACGCCCTCGCAGTTAGAAGCCAAGCGTACGTGTGTTGACTACCACGAATCTATTGCGCGCCTTGCGAACGAAGTAATGCCAGCTTTACAGCCTACTGTTTTCGAGACTAGAGAGTTGTGCAAAGAACTTGTCAGTATCTTCGAATGCACGCAGCAAGCTCATACCGACAAGAATTATGCCGAGTTTTTGATTCATTTATTAACTATTAGACCCTGTCTTCGTTATTGCAGGAAAAGCTTTATCTCGGTAGATGATTCCGTAGCTAGAATTGTCAGAAAAAGGCATGCCGTGTTTCTTGAGACCTGTCGCTATCTCGAGTATATCAAGCAGTATCTGCGCATGGCCGGGCTGGCATGCGACTACGAGTTTGGATATCCGGTGAATCTAAAAACAGATGAGCTCATGGAAGTTGTTGAGGTGGGCCAAAGCACAATTGTCTTAGAAAAATATATCTCCTCGTGGTTAAAAAGCTTAAGGAATGAATGCGCGAGATTGCGTGGTAAAGGCATGAGTGCCAGAGCTAGATATTCTATAATGTTTCACATTGCAAATCTAGAGTTGCATTACAAGGTGCTGCAATCGCTCTATAAGCCGACGCAGGCCCTGGTGTCTAGCTATAACGTGATGGCTAAAAAATATAACTCGATTCTGGATGCTTCCTCGCCAGCTGACTTCTTTAAACCCCATTTTAAGCTCCAGGAATGTCTCATGGCGCTCCGTAATGCGAGTCGTGACTTGCCCCAAGCGGATTCTGAATGGTATGCTGATTTTTACGCTGCGAAAGCGAAAGCTGGCAAGCACACGGCCCGTTTATCAGCAAGTTATCTGCTTGACGTTTCCCTGGACCAGTTGGCCTCTGCCAGCGCCGTGAGCGCTGCTCCGCAGGTGCCCGCCTCCGACAGTTCCTCTGCGAATGTTCCGCAAGGCACGCTGCACCCCGAGCATTAAATTACACTCCAGTCTTATCATTGGGCATTCCCTATAGCCATTCGTGCTGTTCATCGGTTCGTGCATGGCTGCTGCCAGGATGGACGTTTTATGCGCTAGCGGAGACAACTTAGGGAACCTGCGATTTGATTCGCACTGGTCTAACATTTTAGTTGTGTTGAAGTTGAATTCCTACAGCAGTGAAAATTGTATCTAGGCTGGATCACCGGCCTAGATGCCATTTGTTTGCCCTCAAGTAGTTCTTTTGCCCGTTGAAAAATTTGCCCATGTATTGCAGCATTTTACTGAGTACTGTTGGCGCCGTTGGCGCGACAGTAAACTATTCGGTCAGCTCCAATTCAGCTCCGTTTCGCACGCTGTCAGAGGTTGACCAATCATTTACCAGCAAGCACGAGTATATCCTGCGCACCGGTGACGAACTTATGACTGATTTACGATCGCGCGTTTCAGAAATGCGATCATGCCTCAAAGACATGCTTAGCGCCATTAGACATTCACTGAACCCCGCTAGTAAAGAGAATAATGCATTATACTTAGAACATCTGAGTAATAGTGCTAGGCAGTTCGGATGCATAGTGGCGGATAGGTCCCAAATCGCCTGCTCTTCATCGGCCAAGATACGGAAGGTTTATACGCTGGCATACGAAGTCTTCGTATATTTTATGGTGGTGAGGGACTATGCGGTTAGCGAAGGGCTACTTAACAGGTCGGCTATAGATGCTCCCGGTACGCAGCATTTCATCGATATGAAAGACAGCCAAAAGGTAAAAGAGCTGCAAAGATTCTGCAAATCCATCGCCGAGGAAGCAGAGAGGCTCGCAGATATTTTAGATAGTCTGCCGGGCGATAATCATTTGGAGTCCCCCAAGGGTTTTGCGGCTCGTCACATTCAAAATATACTAAGTTACTCGCCAACGATTGAGATGCTCGTGCAGGCAAGCACCACGTTGCTTCAGAGCTCTAAAACTCTCGGCGATAACTTCATCGCTCTGACTAGAATCGCTAGTGAAATGATGGAACTCACCGTCGCTGACATACAAAAACCTAAACGAGCCCTTCTTAGCGTAAATAGTAAGCTCAGTAGTCTGAGGAAGGAAATTTATATTGAATTTCGGAAGTTGAGTGATCTGCATATCAAGTTTGAGAGGAGCCATTCTGTAGCAGATGGTATATCTGGTGAGCCTGCCGCTGACCAGCTGGCAAACGAAGCCCAGTGTGAGCAGTTGCTATCTGAGTTGACGGTTGGTGCTCCGCAGCCAGCTCCCGCTAGTAAGCCTTCTAGGAAGGGCGCACGCAAGCTGCCGAGCCGCCGTAAGTAAAATTTTTAACATTTCTCGTTATTCTGAAGTTTGAATATATCGGCCCAGCGGTGTGGTGGCTACTGCTGAGCTAATTAGGCAATGCCATGCATCACATTATAATGATAGAAATGCTGCTATACAAAATGCTAAGTTTTCTATAATATAGAATATGCATTAATCGGTTGTAATTTACACGTATCGGCCCGCTGGTCTATTTTTTCAGTTGAAAAATTTTGTCCCTATGCTCGGCCGCATGATGCTGACGGCTGTCGGCATCACATGCGTATGTGCGCCGACAAGCAACTCACCCGAGCAAACATCGTTCGATGCCCAGCTGCTGATGGATTTAGAAAGCGCGTGCAATAAATACAGTCAATCGGTGTTGGAGCGCACAGATGGGTTCGTTGATGAGTTCATGCCAGTTTTACGGGTCAAGATGGCAGAAGCGGGCGCGCACCATTCGAAAATGCTTGAGATTATTGCTGAGCCGGTGCGTAGGAGCGGTGGGATGGAAGAGGATCTCGACCTGATCTGCCTAGAAAAAAGAATAGATTACATAGAAGCCCTGCGCCAGGATGTCCAGAATGCACACAAGCCTCTAGAACGCATTTCCCCAGAGGTCTTCGAACGGTGCAGCACGGTTCACTATTATTTTGACCTGATTCAACGGTGCATGCGCGATGCGGGCTTACCCTGCGGGACTCTCGCTGATCTGCCCTGCCATCTCCAAGCCTTCGATGAGTTGAGTCCGAGTGAAAAGGTTGCTGCCTTCCAGGATCTTCTCGACCTTTATGTGTCGGAGCTGGACAAGCTCGGAGAGAGTTTTGAAGCGCTGCCCAGCGCTAGCCGCTGTGAATCTCCTGGGCGGTTCATTACGCACCATGCGGCGGCTATACGGAGCTGCATGCCCAAGTATCAAATGATCGCACGCATAAATTCTGCCCTGTATTCATATTTCAATACGCTGAGAGGGAGCCTAGACTTACTAGCTGGTATTGTAAGCGATCTTAAGAGATGTAATAGTATCCATGCGCGTCAGTATATAAAGTATATGCAGGGTATACAGGATAAGCTGAATAGCATACGGCAAGAAATCCCTACAGCCTATGGGAAGTTGGTCAATATAAAATCCGAATATAGCGCCTATTTTCCTGCCCAAAAAGAGCATAGCGAAAAACTTCTCGCAGATAAACAGTCGGCTTATAGCCAGCGGTCCAACCCACAGACTTTTGCTCCCACCGTTTTCTCAAACTAGAGCACGCACAGTATGCAGGGCCACCTTAAGTAAATGCAATGGCGGCTCTATTTATTATCTTTCATCGCGCTGCTGATTCAGCACACGGCCGCGATTTATTTTGTCTTAGCGACCTGGGCCGATTTTTATCTATTTCTGTGACAACACGTAGCCCTGCTGGGCACAGCCCCTGGCCCGTGTTCCCGCCTTCCTACGGACCGGTGAGTAACAGAGGGAGCGCCCTGCCCAATGGCTGTCTGTGCGCGCTGATACACTGTGAAACAGTATAAATAAAATAAGCCAGATCCATAGCGTAAATAAACATGCTCAGCAAGTCCAAGGTCCTCTCCCTTGTGCTGTACAACGAGAGCTGCGAGCGCTTCTGCTTCTACGGCCTGCGCTCGCTGCTCTTCATCTACCTGCGCACGCGGTGCAAGCTCCCGTACATCAGCGCGCTCACCATCGTGCATCTTTTCATGGCGACGAGCTACTCGCTGCCCTTCGTGGCGGGCATTGTGCTCGACATGCTGCTGGGGAGCTACAGAGCCATCCTCAACCTCTCGCTCGTGTACTTCGTGGGCACCATCATGCTCGCCCACTCGGCGCTGACGGAGCCCAGCACGCCGCTCGTCCTGCTCGCGCTCGTGCTGATCGCCGTGGGGATTGGCGGGCTGAAGCCGTGCATCGCCATGTCATCGATCGACGGGCTGGGCGAGCTCGAGCAGGTCGGGCAGGCCGTGGCCCAGACGGGCGCCGATCCCGGCGGCGCGAAGAGCCCCGCACAGGACCATCTCCACAGCGCGCCGCTCGCAGCCACAGAGGCGCCGCAGCTGCCAACCGATGAGCTCCCGTGGCTCTACACCAGTGCTTACTTCGTGGTTTACTTCTGCGCCGCGCTTTCCATCGTGTGGTCGCCGCTCCTCGCCGACATTTCGTGCTTCGGCGCGGCCAGCTGCTATGCACTGCCCTTCTCCCTCTCCTCGCTGCTCCTGGGCTGCTCCATCATCCTCCTTGTTATCGGAACGAGGTACTTCTCTTTCAACCGCTTCAACTACTCGGCGTACCGCTCGATCGCCCGCGCGTTTGGCGGGTACGTGGCTGCGGCCGTGCGGCGGCTCCTCTCGGGCAGCCCTTCCGCTGCGCGCGTGCAGCCCGGCGAGCCCGAGTTCGTGCTCGACCTGAAGCAGATGCTCAGGCTCGTGAAGTTCTTCATGCCCATCGTCTTCTTCTGGATGCTCGTCGACCAGCAGTACACGAACTGGATCGAGCAGGGCCTCAAGATGCAGTCCACGCTCTTCAGCGAGCTGCTCAGCGTCACCAGCAGCTTCCCCACCTTCAATAGCCTCATTATGATTCTCATCGTGCCGTTCATCACGCTGGTTATCTACATTCTGCTGTGCGCCTTCGGCTACAGGTCGCAGTCCTTCCACAACGCCACGCTCGCGCTCTCGCTCGGCACGCTCAGCTTCATGGCCGCGGCGCTGCTCGAGCTCGTCATGCAGGCGACCAGGCGGGAGCTCTCGATCATCTGGCAGATCCCGCAGTACTCGCTCATGTCGCTGGCCGAGCTCACCATGGGGATGAGCGGGATCGCAGTGCTCTACAAGGAGGTGCCCGGGAGCATCAAGGAGATAGTCCTGTGTGCATGGCTGCTGGCGGTGGCCGCAGGCAACCTCGCGATCGTTCTCATCTCCTACGCCTGCTCGCAGGTCGGCCTGTTTCCCGTCACCAACCAGTTCACCACCTACGCGGTGTTCGCTGTGCTCGGCGCCTACGCGGCGTTCAAAATGAACGCCCGCATTATCGAGTACTGCGAGCGGCCACCTCCGCCGGTAAAGCCGCACGGCGTGCTGTGTTAGGGCGGGCTGCGGGGTTGCTTCAGCTATAGAATACAAATAGAACTAAATTATGGTAAAAATGTACTTTGAAGGGCGTATTCTATGAGTAAATTTATTGTTGGTTGGTGTACCATTAATTTTACTTAGCGGTTCTACCAGTCTGCTACTTCAGCAATGCCACTGCCTCCCCAAAGTGCTTAATTGGCTTTTTTAGGTCAGTACAAGTGTAATGCAACGTATAATAGGCAGCTTACATTTGTATTCGCCGCTCACCATCACTTACTAAATGTCCATCCTTACACATACAAACACCGCACGTGGCGACATAGCAAATTGCAAAATTTTACCCAATGAGAGGCTCGCAGCATTCCGATGTTTTCTCGTACGACGACGCGAGCCAGGACCTGCACGTGACGCTGACGCCCTCGCAGCAGGACCTGAGCTCCACGTACATGCCGTGCATCGACATGGGCCGCGAGAAGCTCATCTGGGGCACCACGATCAACGTGGAGCAGATGGCCGACCGCTTCAAGGAGTACGTGCATGCGCACTGCACCGAGCGGCTGGAGAACATGCACGACACGCAGACCTACATCTTCGAGCTGGACGGCGCGGCCGCGGAGCTCGAGCCCGCGATGCGCGCGAACCTCGAGGCCTATCCGCAGGAGACGCTGCCGATCCTGGAGAACGCGATCCGCGAGGTCTACCAGGAGAAGTTCGTGGAGGTGCCGAAGCGGATTTTCGTGCGGCTGTACAACATCGGGCAGCTGCTCAGCATCCGCAGCGTGAACCCGGCGGACATCGACCGCGTGGTGCAGGTGACTGGGCTGGTGATCAGGGTCTCGAGCGTGGTGCCGGAGGTGCACCGCGCGCTCTTCCGCTGTGCCGAGTGCGCGCGCGAGATGTTCGTCGACTCCGTCAAGGGCGTCGTTGCGCAGCCGCAGATCTGCGAGTGCGGCGAGCGGCTCGTGTTCGAGATACGCCACAACAGCGGCGAGTACCTCGACACGCAGATCATCAAGATACAGGAGCTGCCCGACAACATCCCCGACGCGACCACGCCGATGGCGATTACGGTCATAGCGAAGCACGGGCTCGTCGACGCGGTGATCCCGGGCGACAAGGTGGTGGTGACCGGCGTGCTCAAGGCCCAGCCCGTCAGGATCAACCCGGTGCTGAAGAAGATCAAGAGCACGTTCAGGACCTTCATCGAGATGCTCTCCGTGCAGCCGCTGAGCAGGCCCGAGCGCGTGCACGACGACTACATCGTGGAGGTCGATGAGCTGCGGCGGCGCACGGACGTGTACGAGCTGCTGAGCCGCTCCATCGCGCCGTCCATTTTCGGGATGACCGACGTGAAGAAGGGCCTGCTGCTGCAGCTGTTCAAGGGCGTGGCGAAGAACCTCGGGAACACGCAGCTGCGCGGCGATATCAACATTCTGCTCGCCGGTGATCCTGGCATCTCTAAGTCGCAGCTGCTCAGCTTCATCCACCGGATTTCTGAGCGCGGAATGTACACGAGCGGGCGCGGGTCCAGCGCGGTCGGTCTTACGGCGTCGGTCTCCAAGGACCCGGACTCGGGCCAGTTCATCCTGGAGAGCGGTGCGCTCGTGCTCAGCGACGGCGGCATCTGCTGCGTGGACGAGTTCGACAAGATGAACGACTCGACGCGCAGTGTGCTGCACGAGGCCATGGAGCAGCAGACGGTCTCGCTCGCGAAGGCGGGCATCATCACCACGCTGAATGCGCGCTGCTCCATCCTGGCGAGCTGCAACCCCGTGGAGTCCAAGTACAATCCCAAGAAGACGATCCTGGAGAACATCAACATCCCGCCCACGCTCATGAGTCGCTTCGATCTCATCTTCCTGCTCATCGATAAGAGCGACGAGGTCTACGACAAGCGCGTGTCCGAGCACATCCTCGATCTGTACACCCCGGGGCGCGGCGAGGTGCCGGACAGCCAGTACGGCAGCGCGGCGCAGCAGTCCGCGGCCGACAGCGATGTGGTGAGCATCGACGTGCTCAAGGCCTACATCCGCGAGGCGTCCAAGATCGCGCCGCAGCTGACCGACGAGAGCATCGGGCTGCTGTCGGAGGCGTACGTGGACCTCAGGCAGCTGGACAATGGCGAGACGGTCACCGCGACCACGCGGCAGCTCGAGAGCCTGGTGCGGCTCAGCGAGGCGCACGCCAAGATGCGCTTCTCGAGGCACGTCGAGGCCGCGGATGTCGCCGAGGCCGTGCGGCTCATCAAGGAGAGTCTGCTGCTGTACGCCGTGGATCCGCGGACCGGCAAGATCGATGTGAACATGATCATGACCGGGCGCAGCGCGTCGCGCGTCCGCCTGATCGAGGATCTCAAGCGCACCATCAAGCAGATCCTGAAGGGCAAGATGAGCATAGGAGAGATCCAGGAGAAGACGGGCGCGGACGAGCGCCTTTTGCACGAGGCGGTCGCCGAGCTGGACCTGGAGGAGGCTGTCTACTACAACAAGGCGAGCGGTCTCATTGAGAAAATTGGTTAGTGTACTTTAATAAATGCTTTGCTAACTCATTGCGGCGTTCTACATATGCTGCATTTGCGTAGCCTTTTTGCATCCAGAAAAATATATAAGATAACGCTGTGTTGCTGTTGTTATCAGCCGCCCTTTCATTCTGATCTACTTACTTGAATGCTTGGGGCTAGCAGCTTCCGCGCCTTGACCGCCCAATTGATTGAACGAGTGTCTGGAGCGAGGCCATGATAAAAAGATCTTAATGATCAATCTTAGCAACTGTGAGTATTTGTGTGCGGCTATTAGATCCTTGATGACCCTATGCCCTTGTACGCAGCCATATACAGTGCGCACTGCACACGCATGTTTGCCATCTGCAGGACTGACTGGCTTCGTGGCTAAATTAAATTGCATTTGTAGTAAACTGGGCATGATCAAGGATCATAAATTAGGAATCATAAATGCTTTCTAGGATAGCGGAGCGTACTTGGTTCGTGGTGTTTTAGTACCGTAGCATATTCACTATGATTCTAGTACAGAGCTGCGCACCGAGCATACCAGAAGTATCTCATCGCAGACTCTGAGGTAGTAAAATATTTATCCTTATTTATACTTGATGTAGCTAATATAAATCAGCTTTTCTGGCTTTCAGTTGCTATGAGCTATTGTATATGCAATCTGCGCATACAGTCACTGAGCATGGTATAAGTACACGCACTTAACGCATCGCTCAGTAGATCGCAACTACGCTAACGCGTATGCGAGTCTTTTTCTCATCGCCTTAAAAAATTTTAAGCGAGCACTGCGCATCTGGCTGCCCTGGCTTCTGACACGCATAGAATTTAATATCTTGCATCATATTTCTTAATAGGACTTATTGCTTTCATAAACAATGTGCGCGCAGCGGAAGAAGGTGGCCCGGGCGCGCCACGGCTTACGGATGCATAGATGAGCCATGCGCAGCCCACCAGCAATACCGAACGAACGCGCGGGTTTTTTGTGCAATATTAAGCATTTTATGCAGACCAATGAATCTGCTGATATGCTTCCAGCAGATAGTTGCGAGCAGATGCAGCTCTAGAACCTACATCCTGGGGTCTTGCAACTTCAATTCTTGGGTTAATTTAACTTATTAATGAATAAGTTAATTTTTACTACATTTTTGCAAACAATTGACCCCTGAGTCTAATGGCGCAAGACTTTTTCGCACATAACGTGTCGGCCCAAAGACCTGGCGCGCGATCAGCCTGGCTGTTCGGCACGCAGTACAGCACCGACGAGCTGAGCTACATCGAGTTCTGCCGCGTCTACGCCGCCAACGAGGAGCCGCGCGAGTACGTGTGCCCGGGCAGGGAGGACATGGAGGTGGAGCGCGTGGGCGGCCCGCGCGAGCCGCTGCGCAAGATCAAGCAGGAGGGCCCGGACGACAAGCCGCAGGACTCGTACGCGTACATGATCTACCGCGCGCTCGAGTCGAGCAAGAGCGGGCGCCTCACCCTCGCCGAGATATACGCGTGGATCGAAAGCACATACCCGTTCTACCGCACCGCCGACCCCGTGTGGAAGAACTCGATCCGCCACAACCTCTCGCTGAACGCGGCGTTCAAGAAGATCCCGCGCCCGAAGTGCTCCAAGGGCAAGGGCGGCTACTGGGCCATCGACGAGGAGGCCAAGAGCGTGGGCAAGGTCATGAAGCGCAGAAAGCCCGCCAAGGAGCAGAGCCAGCCGCTGTCCAAGATCATCACCGAGAACGACAGCAAGCTGATTTTTTAAATGTAAATAAAAAGTTGAAAAATAGAAATCTAAGCTTGTTCTAGCGCACAATCAGTGATCAGTTTATTGCAGCGGCCATGGAGATGCCACACCCCACTCCTTGTGGATCACCTATTGCTAGAGCGTCAAAGAGCAACTCAGAGTAAATGAAAAGTGATTCTGCCCGGGATGACACGCCCACGCAGCTTCTCGCGCTTTAGTGAATATTTCCTGCCGCTTGCAGCCCCCATGCGCGAAGAGCTGATGAAGTACATGTACACGGTCGTCTGGGAGAACATCCTGCGCAGGGACAGGGACCTGGAGCAGGCGCTGAAGGAGATCGGCTACAGCATGGGGAAGCTGATGGTCATTATGAAGGGCTTCAAGCCCGAGGCGGACCTTGACGCGCTCCTCTACCGCACGGCGTACAACTTCCTGCCCCTGTTCCACGAGTCGGAGCGCGTCCTGCAGCAGAGCGAGGAGGACAGGAACACGTACTACATCGCCGAGAGCACGCCGCTGATGACCCGGTACGTCTCGCTGCCGGAGGAGCAGTGCTCGATATGCTGCGACAGCATCTTCGCGGGCGCGATCGAGTTCGTGCTGAAGGCGTCGGGGTTCGCATCAGAGGTCGTGGCGCACAACACCGGAACCGCGTCGTGCCCAGACCGCGTGACATACGAGATAAGAATCATCAGATAGTCCCGCTGCTCGGAGGTCCATGCAGACGGATCTGTCAAACAGACGAGGGACAATGGAACATGTAAATCAGTAAAATAACTACGATGTATCATTTTGCTGGCTCTGCCCTCTATCCGTTTAGCTTATGAGCCACCCGAGGCCTTTACAACGCACTCGGCTGCCACCGCAGCCCGAGAGATTTTTCGTAGAAAGAATTTTCCCAGAAAATGAGCGGCAGACGGTCGGTCGGCTTTTTGGAGAACGTGCCGCGGCCGTGGAAGTTTCTCGCGCCGATGGTTGCGAACAGCGAGGAGGCCTACCGGGACCTGGCGCGGCGGTACGGGGCTGATCTCTGCTACACCGAGATGGTGAACTGCCGCTGCTTCAACAACGGCCGAAAGAACGCGCTGGCCAACCAGTGGTACACAACGAGCCCGTCGGACCGGCCGCTCGTGATCCAGATATGCGGCAACGACCCCGCGGTCATGCTGGAGACGTGCCTCGCGGTGCAGGGCGCCTGCGACGCGATCGATGTGAACTTCGGCTGCCCGCAGGACATCGCCCGCAAGGGGCACTACGGCTCGTGGCTGATGGACGATCCGGAGCTCGTGGGGCGCATCGTGAAGACGCTGTCCTCGCAGATCGCCGTGCCGCTGTTCTGCAAGATCCGGGTGTTCGAGTCGATCGAGAGGACGGTTGAGTACGCGCGCATGATCGAGGCGAACGGCTGCGCGCTGCTCGTCGTGCACGGGCGGCAGCGGCACCAGAAGGGGCCCGAGACCGGGCTCGCGAGCTGGGAGCACATAAGGGCCGTCAAGGAGAGCCTGTCCATACCCGTCGTCGCCAACGGCAACATCATCTACCACGAGAACATCCAGCAGTGCATAGACAGCACGGGCTGCGACGGGGTGATGGTCGCCGAGCCGCACCTTTTCGATCCCACGATCCTCGTCCCTGAGAAGTACCGCGCCACCGATATTCTGCGCGAGTACCTCCAGATCGTCCGGTCCGACCCGCGCAAGGCGAAGTTCAAGCACACGAAGTCCCACGCGTTCAAGATGCTGCAGCCTGCGCTGTCGGCCAACCCCGAGCTGTGCGCAGATCTCGACGAGTGCAAGAGCCTCGACCAGTTTCTGGCCTTCTGCGACCGCGTCGAGAAACTCGTCGGCGAGGGCGAGCTCCCGGCGGATACGCTCGAGCTGCGGCCCTACATTAGAAAGAGCAAGCTGTGACTGTGTGTAGCTGTGCAATGGTAATAAGTGTAGGATAGTGCGCATTCCGCTTCTACTAGAAGATTGTTTGATCGGTTGCTAGCTGCGCCGCAGCCGTAGTGACATTGTCTACATGACCACTTGCGCAAGCGCCCCATCGGGAATTAGATAGCAGCATTCATTAAACACCAAACTCATTTATTGTTTCTGCCGCTAGTGGTAGTTGTCGTAGCGCTTGGAGCCGGCGTTCCCGTCCGTATGCCTTTTTCTGCCGTACGCGCGGTCGTCCCCGCCCCGGGAGTCGTTCTTCTTCTGGCGGCCCGTCCACTCGCGGTTCTCGCGCTGCATCTCGCAGTATTTCTTCCACGTCTGCTCCGTGAAGCCGTAGTTGAAGTAGTCGGTGATGTCGGCGCCCGGCTTCAGCCACGGCTTGTCCTTGGTCGTCTCCGGGTCGTAGTCGTACAGGTTGTTGTCCTGCGCGAGCTCCGCCACGGCCTCCTCGTTCTCCGCCTTGTCGACCACGAGCTCCCAGGAGGTCGACGAGTACTCCTCCTCGCGCGATGCTTCCTCCTTGTCGGCAGCGCTCGCCATTGGGCCATGCGCTGCACAAATATTTCAGTGCGCTGTGCAACGCAGCTACATAAAATTCCGGGGCCTGCAGCCCATGGCCATCCAGTTTTGCAGGGAGTGCAACAACCTGCTCCATCCGCGCACCGAGAAGGACGCGCTGCACTACGTGTGCAACCGGTGCGAGACCATCGCCGAGCCGGCCAGCCCGGTCATCTACTCCATGTCCCTCAAGACCAAGCACGGCAGCAACCCGCTGTTCGCGCAGCATCTGATGCACGACCCGACGCTCCCGCGCTTCAGCAAGGCGTGTGCGCGGTGCGCCCACGACCGCTGCATCAGCTACATGGAGGAGAACGAGGAGAAGGCGCTCAACAGCTACTACGTGTGCATGAAGTGCTTCCACGAGTGGACCGACTAGGTGTATGGCCAGGCGCTGTGCCGATGGAAACGGGAGTATCCGTTTGCTTGGCTAGAATAAATCCTTGAATGTCTGTAGTTACCGTGTCTTATTCTGTGCTGCCGGGATGCTGGCGTGCTGGGCTGGCTAGTGGCGTGGTTAATTTGCCCGTTCTGAACCGCGCCCGTTAGGCGCTCCCAAAAGCTTGCGACTGCTGCATTCCAATGTTAAGTCTGAAAGGACAAAATTAAGCTACATTTACCGCTTATGGATATAAACTATCGCCGCCATGCTTGCTGGCCGGCCCCGGCCTCTATACGCGCACCCGCGCCTCCTGCGTCTGCTGAGCCGCCTGCAAAATTTTAATCATCTGTAGAAAAAAATTTACCCCGTATGACTTTTGCGCAGATTCTGAGAGCGATCCACCGCAAGAAGCAGAGCGATGTCATGAAGTACCTCATGAGGGTCACCATCGTCGAGGCACGCCAGAGAGACGTGGTCCACCGCAAGGAGCGCCCGACCTTCCTCGAGCGCGCGCGCAAGCTCGGCTACAAGGCCAAGCAGGGCTACGTTGTCTACAACGTCAGAATCAAGAAGGGCGACGCGGTCCGCACCAGGTACAACAACGGTAACACGAGGGGTAAGTGTGTGAACGCCGGTATCCACCAGATCAAGCCCTCGCTGAACCACCAGACCTCTGCGGAGATGCTCGCCGGGCAGAAGTGCGCCAACCTGCGCGTGCTCAACTCCTACAAGGTCGGCCAGGACTTCATGTACAAGTACTTCGAGATCATCCTTGTCGACCCCAACCACCCCGCGATCCGCAACGACATCAAGATCAACTGGATCTGCAACGGTGTGCAGAAGCGGCGCGAGTGCCGCGGCCTTACGTCTTCCGGAAAGAAGAGCAGAGGCCTTGGCAAGGGTATCAAGTACAATAACACGATCGGAGGGTCTCGTCGGGCGGCTTGGAAGAGAAGAAACACTGTATCTCTCAGGAGGTATCGTTAAATAAACTATACAGTTTATGTTCTGTTGCGCCGTAGCCCGATGCAGCCCGCTCTTCGTTGGGTGATGGCTTCTCTTTTTATTGGCCGGGGCTTTGTTAGCGTTTGCCATTGCTTATCTTGTCCGTTTAGAGGCGCTGGCGGTCTTTAAAGCAGCAGCGGCTTGGTGGCAAATTTTTCGCTCGCCATTTTTGCGTCTGCTGCATTTCGGCTATCAAAAGCCGCAGTAACGAGCAAAACAGCTTTACTTGCACAGTATTCCTAACAGTGCTCTGCAAGAAGCTGAACTTTTAAGATATTTTCATCTCAAATGCACAAGATTTATTTAAAGACCCTAAGCAACGCTATGGACAGTCGTACAGTGTCACAGCAGCACCGTTGAGGTACCGCAGCTTGAACGCCGACATGTTCGCGCGCACCGCACCGGCGATGCTCATCCCCTTGAAGTAGTCCCACAGGAAGCCGACCGTAAAGGCGTCGAGATCCCGGTCGGTCACGTCCCAGAGCATCCCAAGGACGGTCCGGCCGCGGTTGAGGTGGCTGAGCAGGCTCCCGTTGGCCGCGAAGTTGGGGACGTACACCAGCCGGGACGAGCTGCAGCCGAACAGGAAGACGCTGGGCGGCCGCAGCTCCTTGAGGTCGAAGTGCTTGCGCCCGGACCCGTGCCCAAAGTACATAAACAGGCTGTACTTCGCAATCTGCTCTTTCTCGCGCGCGCTCAGATGCCTGCCGTCGACGCCCAGCGGCCGTGGCCTGAAAGCCGCACTGAAGAACTGCAGCAGCGCGGCCTTAGTGCTCACGAGGTTGTTGTCGGCGTCCAGCAGGTAGAAGGAGTCGAGCGGATGCACACAATCGGGGCGCTGCTGCGCATCAGCAGAACGCGTGTTGTCTTCGCCTCCGCGGATGTACACGGTTATCTGAGTGCTTTTCTCTGGGTCGATCAGGTCGAACTGCCTTCTGTCGCCGTCTGCGGTCTTGTGGACGCCCTTGGGCCCTCTGCCAGTGGCAGCTGGCCTCTTGCTCCGGCTGACCTTGTCCAGCAGAACCTCCAGCGAGCGAACCCTGCACGCTTCCTTTTTAAATACCTGCTCGAACGGGAACCAGGACGTTGTTTCGTCCAGCACGAGTACGATCTTATCTTTGAGCTCCATGCTGATTTTCCTGGCGATCCCGCCGATGACGCGTCCGAGCCGCCTGTCGAGGGCTATGCGGCCGGCCCACCACTCGCGCTTCTCCGCGACAGTCTCTGGCCGCGACTGCATGATCTGCCTGCTCCGCTCCATTATCTCGTCCATCTCGCGCTTGGCGGCCGGCCAGTCCGTCTCCACCGCTGCGATCCGGTCGAGGTCGTAGATCCACAGCCGGCCGTCGTAGCAGTAGATGGATAGGATCGAGTGCTCGGGGTATGCGGCCTTCAGCCGGCCCATCCCGTCTGCAAGCTTGGCGGGCGAGTAGAGGCGCCGAAACGACCGGATCTGTCTGTATGGGGTGTTCTGCAGGATCCTGTTGAGAGTAAATTTGTTCTCGAAGATATTCTTCTGCGATAAGTACTCGAAGACAACGGCATCATCTAGCGCCGCATGACTCTTTGATGTTGCACCCATTTGGTTTAGGCATACGCGGCTGCTGCTACTCGTTGTGTGTGATGCCACAAAAGCGCCCAGACCCTCGACTAGCTCGTTGCACCGTTTGAGCTGTATCGATGATGCTGCGCCGATGTAGCCGGCGCAGCGCTCGATGAAGAACCTGGCATGCAGGAAGTGGAGGTACTCTGCGCCGAACGAGGCGCCGAGCCCGAGGTTGATGTAGAAGACGCTCTCCTGGTACTCGAGAAGCAGGAGGTGGATGAGCGCAAGGAGGCTGTAGAGGTGGAGCAGCAGCGGCGAGGGGCTTGCGCTCGACTGTTTTAGCGTGTCTGCCAGCTCGGTGCTGTACGGATTGCTGATCAGCTTTTCTAGCCGCCGTGCGGGCGTATGGGGATCCGCGCACTCCGCCGAGCTTCCCCGTGCTGCCCCGCGCGCAGCCCTGGCAACAGGCGCGAGCTGTGCCAGCTGGAGCAGAAAGCACTGCTTCGCCTTTTTCAGACAGCCGTTCTCCAGCCAGTGGATGCCCGCGCCGAAGCGCTGCGCGTGCGCCCGGTATCCTCCGAAATCGTCCCAGGCGCGCTCCGGCGACAGACAGTCGGCGAGTCGTGGCAGCTCATCCGCTGCGTCGCCTGCCATATGGGAGCAATAATGAGAGAAAATATGGTGATTTCAGCGGTGGTGCACCCATGTGCAGCTGAGGACTGGAGGCACGTGTGAATCAACACAGGTATGGTTGCGGCAGGGTACCAAATTAGCGCGGCTGCGCTATAGCAATAGAAACATGTACATAGGCCAAGCTGGGGCAAGTACAGAAAATCAGCTGCACGAGTCGTTGTATAACGCCACGCTCTGAAAATGCTACTTCTAAAACCGAGAAATGATAATTTGCAGCTAAATACAGCACATTTAATGTAATACACGCTGGGAACAGCAATATCATAGCAATAATCCGTGCTCAAACTTCGAACAGCATGCTATTCGACGCCAGGAATCTGGCGCCTCTGCTGATGCGGTGCTTCATATCCTGCTCTACGAAGTTCAAGTGCATGCTTGCGCTATGCGCGATCTTTGCTGGTTCACTCGAGCTGCTCGACTCGAGAATCATCTTGCGGCGGCGTGCCGGCCTCGCGGCAGTGCCCGCGCCACCCAACCTCACAAAACTGACTGTGGCGTGGGCCTGGGGATCATCTGTAGTCAAAAAGTGCTCGTTGTACTTGTCGAACAGGTTAATGCCCGCTGTTCTGTGGGATAAGTCCGGCTTTCTGATCAGCGTCCTAATCGGGCCACTGTTTGAGTGGACATTGCTCTTCACCGGACTGGTAAGCAGGGCGGGCTCGGGCTTGTCAGTATTGAACAGCGATATTAGCCGCGGGCGGTTCGGCCTGATGCCTCTGACCGGCGCAAACTGCCGCGGCATGGACATAGTGTTCCGTCGCAGCGCGATTCGATTCTTACTGCCGCTGCAAGGACTGCCATCAGGCAGCGCGTTGTCGATAGAAAGCATGTAATGCGCGCCTGTGATGAAGACTCTTCTAACTCTTCTGTTTCTGTTCCTTGGCAGGGCTATAACGACCCTCCGCTTTGCGCGCGTTGTATTCCGGCTCTGGTTTCTCCTTAGCACGATGGCGCACTTGAGTTTCTTCGTTCCGGTCGGGACGCTGCCGTCGGAGCTGTCGGTAGAGTGCGCCATGCTTTTTATTGGTGTGCCGGATGCATCGATATTGCTATCACCTGTGCTTGGAAGCTCCTGTTCATCTTTGGGGCATCCGCTAGCAGGGTATGTGCAGGTGAACGGAGCACCTATCGCATTGATAAAAGGCAGGTCCCAATCTATGGTGTGTTCATAGCTCCCTGCCGGCGGCGGGGCAGGGCAACTCTGCGTGCCATCCACGTTTTCCTTGTTCTCCATGCTCGACCACAGCGAGATGCTATCCAGGCTGATGCTGCACGTGAGCTTGCTCGAGGACTGCGAGGTGTTCAGCGCCTGGCTCAGGGGGATCTCCTTGAGCGTCTGTGTTTTCATTTCTACAGCCGCAACATCATCGGCATTCAACGTGCTTGGGTGGCATGCTGTCTCCATCTCAGCTACATTTTCCAGAGGATTCTGTCCCGCTTCACGCTCTTCCCCGCCACTTTTGCAGAGCAGGTGCTTGAACTTGTCCACAAGGCGGTTTTTAAAGGGCCCGAACATGTCCCACGCCTCCGAATCGCTCGCATCGATCTCAGCATTGCCCTCCCTGTCGTGGCTCTCCTTGAACTCCCGCACCAAATACGCGTACAGCCTGGGATCGACAATCCTCTTAACATCCATGAAGTTGATGGAGTAGCGCGCCCCCTCGTCTATCTGCATCGTGTCTGCTGCACCTGCCTCGTCGTGTTTATTCTGCCCGTTTAGGAGCTCCCGCACGCCCGCCGCAACGTCAGTACCCTTCTCGCTGCGCTTACGGTTCAGCGCATCGTTGAGGTCCAGGGCGTCGCCCGCGAGGCTGCCCTCGCCGGTGTACCACACCTCCTCGACCAGCAGCTCTACAGCGCCGCGGACGCTCCGCACGAAGCGGTACTTCATCAGCGTCAGTATAGAGCCCTTGAAGCAGATGCTGTTGGGGTCGTAGTCGCGCATGCACAGGGTGAAGGCCTCGCTGGTGATGCCGCACGCTACGAAATGCCGCCCGTCGCTGACAAAGAATCTGCGCGTCTGCATGTCGATTACGTCCTGCACGTATACGTAGCGCAGCCCCACAAGGAGCGTGCCCTTCGGCGCGCCCGGCAGGCTGTCCTCGGCCTCGGCGAGCATCCACGACAGCTTCTTGGACAGGATCATGAGGTCTCCTCCAGGTAAAAATTTAACAGCCCTTTGAATTCTGTCTATCGCGGTATAACACGCCCAGGGAACGGGCTGGTATGATTTGCTTATCCAATCACAACTCTAAATATTTCAGGATGTATTTTATAGTTGGAAGGGCAATGGGCAGGAAACTATGGAGGAAGCCCAGAATCAGCTGTTATTCAAGCAAAAATTATTGATCAATATCGACAGAACTGCAATATTTCGTTCATCAGTAAATGCCGCCTAAGCAGGACTAAAGCAGTTTAATCAGAGAGTGCCTTGAGAAGCGACTCAGCAGGCTCTTCGCCGTTGCAGATCCCCTCGACGGAGAATGTAATGGGGAACTCGGCCGCGCTGTGTCCGTTCTGCCTCAGCCAGCGCGCCACGGCCAGGGCGGTGCCCGGCCCCTGCAGCTTCTGCCCGTTGAGGCGCTTTTCGTGCTCGGCGGCCGAGATGCCCGCCTTCCCCATTTCGACGCCGCACTTGTAGTTGCGGCCGCATATGCAGCTCACAAGCATGTCGCCGATGCAGGCGCTCGTGCACACGTCGAGCTCGCTGCCCATCGCCTTGCACAGCTTTTTGATCTCCAGCAGCCCGCGCCGGAACACCATGGCCTGGGTGTTCTTACCGCTCCCCAGCCCCTCGGCAATGCCTATCGCCAGGCTCACCACGTTCTTGACCGCTCCGCTGATCTCGAGCGCCTTCGAGTATGCGACCGCCTCGGCCCTGAAGTACGGGCCGTTGAAGAGCGCGAGCAGCACGTCCCTGTGTGCCGAGCTCGCGCAGCCCACGGTGCACTCCGAGAGAACGCCGGCGGCGACCTCAGACGCGATGTTCGCGCCCATCACGCAGCTGCATGCGATGCCCAGCTCGCTGCTGATGTACTCGCTGGGCGTCTGGAGGCTGTCTCCCGCCTCGATCAGCCCCTTGCACAGGTTCACGGCGATGACGCCTGCCTTCAGCTTGGTCTCCTTCAGCTTGCCGATGAACTGGTGCGGCAGGCAGAACAGCAGCACGTCGATGTCGTCGAACTCGAAGCGCGTGCGCCCCACGATGTTGTGCGGGAGCGCGACGCCCGGGAGGTACTTGGGGTTGGCGTGCCGCAGGTTGATGTCCTCCGACAGCTTGTTGCCCTCGTACTCCTCCTCGTACACCCAGAGCACGACCTCGTCGCTGAACTCGTCGAGCCGCGCGACGTTCTCGGCGACGAGCTTCGCCACCGTCGTCCCCCAGTTCCCGTTTCCTATCACAGCCACGCGCATGGGACCCTGCGAACGCGCGATTTTGCCTGCGACACTGTTTCAGGTTGCACAAGTCGAGCTGTAAGTTGCTAGTTTAGAATAGAAGGCTGCAGTGCAGTTTGCTACAATCGTGTTGCGTAATAAACGGCCTGTATATATTCTTAATAATCATACACGGCATTATCACTTGATATTAAAAATACACAATGCGGCAGAACTTGTAAGCCTGCCTATAAACAGCGTGCACAAATAAGCCTGGCTTAGTATATCAGGATAGAAATAAGCCTTGGCTATTTATTGGATAGGGTAATCTGTGTAGTAATTACTATAAGGAATATTGCTGATCAAATATCAGCCGTGGCATTATTATGTGATCGCATGCTTGCAGCAGAATGCGCTCATCCCGCGCCACAAAATTTTGCCCATGGCTCTGCAAATTCTACCGATTCAGAAGGACTGTAACGCCCGCATACTCTCCCTCGCGGCTGGTAAAAAGGCTCTGCTCGTGAGCACGGACGCCTGCACGCATATGGCGGACGGGATGGAGTATATGGACATGAACGCGTTCAATGTCAGGTCCTGGCGCCGCAGCCTGCGCCTCAAGAACTACGACACCGTGATTTTCAAGGTGAACGTCGTTACCGACGGTTTCGTGCACGCCTTCCACACGCACAGGCACAGCGACATGCACGCGTTCCTGGGCCGCGCTGCGGACGGCGCCCGGCTGCACTACGCCGAGGAGCCGCGCCACAGGATCATCTGCGTCGACGAGGAGGATCCCGTCTGCGACGGTTTCTGCGCCGAGCGCTTACCAGGCGCGTCTTTCTACGATTCGTTCTGCGCGGCGTACATAAGGCGGTACATCGCGAGCAATCCCCACAGGCAGACGGCAATCATCGCGAAGGGTCAGGCTCTCTGTGCGGACAGCGGCCAGCGCACCGGCAACTCCACGGCGTTTGTCCTGGACCTCGATGCGCCGCTGGACGGTGCGAAGTTCGACGAGCTCTATTTTTTCGCGCGCGTCGATGTCGCCTCGGACTTCGCTGCGATCGGCCGCAAGATCGAGCTCGCCAAGCCGCACAGGAGCTTTCTGGAGATCCCGGCAGTCCGGGTCGGAGCGGCCGAGTTTCCGCACCAGAGCGCCCAGCAGGTGCTTCTGTCCGTGCTTAACGACACCAAGGTCGCGCTGGAGGAGCACAGCTTGTTCCTCAGGAGCATCGCATACAGTATCATCTCCGACACGCCTGCCGAGCTGGTCATCCACCATCCGCTCTTCAGAATAACCGTTAAGAGCGACTGCACGATCAAGAAGAAGGACAGGCTGAACAGCTGCAGTCTGAAGCTGCTTACTGAGCTCTTCAACCGCGGCTTTATTGACGACACGCTCTCCCCGCTCCTGCCCAGGCTGCGCGAGCTGCCCGCCGTGCTCATGCTGCTCGCCGCCGCCTACGGCACGGACGACGCTGAGCAGATAGCGGCCGTCAGGTCCAAGTTCCTGAGCGAGACAGCGGCCATCGAGTCCACGTCGCTGGTCGAGCGAAACGGGCAGATCATGCTCATACGGGGCGAGTGCAAGTCCCCGCTTATGCAGTTCAAGCGGCAGTACATGCGCGATCTCCCCGGCGCTGCTGATGTGCAGGAGAGCCCCGGCGTGCTTGCGAGCCGGGTCCAGAGCTGCCATGTAGCCGCGGGCGGCGCAGGCCCGCGCCTGGTCGGCAGCGACATCGAGCAGAAGTTCCGCAAAATCCCGTGCAACCTGCAGAAAACGACCAAGGAGCTGGTGCTGTACGTCTTCAGCAGAGGCAGCACGGGGATTCTGTGCGCCAGGGCATTCAGCGACTACAAATCCGTGGACAGGCACGGCGAACCGATCAGCATCGCCATGAAGGGCATGCTCCCGCTGACTTCTGAGCAGCTCCGGCTCGTTACATTCTACCAGATTCTGTTCTTCAAGCTGCATCTCAACGTCTACGGCGGGCGCACCAAGTCGGTGAACTACCACTACTACGCGGTGCCGCTCGATAAGGACGCGGAGGTGGACTGGGCGTACCTGGCCAGCCTGTTCAACAACTTTTTGGTGCACAACGTCGCGGACTCAGCCAAGGCGTCCGAGCGGCTCCTGTGGGACCCGTTTGCGCGGCAGTTTTTGCTGTACGTTTCGGACAGCGACAAGAACATCGAGGACCGCACGGTGGTTAGCACGGCCGGCGACACGTGGGGCGCGGATGGACAGCCGGGGCCGCTGCCCACCATGCTCGACTACTTCGAGCAGACGTGCAAGGTGAGGCTGCTGCGGAGGGAGGGCCCTATGGCTTTCCGCGCCGTGGGGCTTGAGGAGGCGCTCTCGAGCTACCGCAAAAGGCACAATTTGTACGGCGTCGAAAGCTGCCAAACCGCGGGGAATGAAAATAAAAATAGCAATGGCGTAGCAACTCTATCAAAGAAGCCCGACGCCAAGGGCTGCCTGGAACCGGCCGCCCTCGCTGCGGAGGCGGCGGATCTGCACATCGCCTCGAAGGAGGCCTGCTTTGTGACGAGCATCAGAAAAACGATCATCCAGGACTTCTTCGAGTTTCTGGACAACTTTTTGCTGTTCGAGAGCGTCTGCAGTGCCAACGAGCTTTCAAGCTTCATCGGGATCGACGCCTCCCTCGGCCTCGTCACGCAGGCACTCACGCACTCCCGCGAGAACCAGTACTGCAACTACGAGCGGCTCGAGTTCCTCGGCGACTGCGTGCTCAAGTTCGTCGTCTCGGTCTACCTTCCCCTGATGGGCCACAGCCTCGCCACCATCGTCAGCCGCAAGGACGCGCTGATCTCCAACAGCAATCTGTACGACCGGTGCTTCAAGACCGGGATCGTCCGCTACCTCTCGGCCAGGCCCGCCAACTACCGCATGTTCCAGGCGCCCACGATCAGCGGGCTCATGTCGTTCAGGGAGTACTTCAACGCCGCGGACATCTTCCAGTCCGACAACCTCGGCGGCTACCTCAGCTCGGTCCCGCCGCAGGACGAGCTGGGGGACAAGAAGGTCTACGCAGACAGGGTCGAAGCGATCATCGGATGCCTCATGCTGGAGGGCCATCTGGACATGGCCATACGCTTCCTGCTCCGAATTGGGGTCATCACGAGCAGGGACCCCATCTCCTCCACGCCCTGCGAATACAACCAGAATCTGAAGTATTTCGGCCCGCTCTTCCGCCATCTGCACTATCCGTGTTCGGACAACATGGCCATGGACTACGCCGGCGTGCTCACGGTCAAGGACGTGCGGCAGGTCGAGGCGATCATCGGCCACCGTTTCAAGAACCCTGGGTTCCTCGAGAAGGCGCTGGTGCACCCGTCCTACAGGTCGAACGTGTTCGGCTCGCAGCACTTCCAGCGGCTCGAGTTCATCGGCGATGCCGTCCTCGATCTCTTCATCGTGCGGATGCTCTACCAGCGGCCGGAGCTCGTGACCCCGCTGGACCTGCACAGCGCCAAGATGTCGTACGTGAACAACAGATCGCTGGCGCGGCTGATCATCTGCTCCGATCTGCTCCGCTACGTGAAGATGGGCGAGAGCTTCGACATCGAGGCGATCAAGGCCCGCGACGCGGATGTCAAGAAGGTGCCGAAGGCGTTCTCCGACATATTCGAGGCGCTCCTCGGCGCCATTCTGTGCGACGTTGACTGGGACCTGGAGCGGTTCTCCGATATTGTCAGGCCGAAGATGTGGGGTCTGATCCAGGAGCACCAGGCCGTAGGACTGTAATTTTCAAAGCCTCTACCGTAGATGGATGTGTGCATGCTCGTGCTACTATGTTGAATAAATCGTAACTTATCATTTACCGCTGGGATTCTGGTATCGCGCCCTAAGATCGCTTGCAAACTGTTGGAACAGATAAGACGCGCAAATGTGCATTGCTTGCGGGACAATTTGTTATAGTGTGCCATAGTTTAGGGCAGATCTGCTATCAGGTGTCGCTATGCGCAAGCTAAATGCACTAAAGCTGCAAACACATGTGCGGTTATTTAAATGTACTTCCCGATTAGATTTAATGATTCCCATGGAGCCTGTTCGCCTGGCGATCAACGTGGTCCTGCACCGCGCGCTCCTCTTCGAGGATCAGATCGGTTCTGAGCGTAGAGTCGCCGGAACGCATCCAGGCCCTGTACAGGACTATGACAGCCTTCGCGACCGAGGGCGCCTTCATGCCCATGTAGTGCTTCAGCTTCATGGAAACAGACTTTTTGTAGAAGCTCGTCTCCACCTCTATGTCCACCCCGTGGCAGTTGATGTACGCCTGGCTGAACATCTCGATGCCGAAGAGGATATTCGAAATGGTCGCCGGGACCTGCCTGCAGTACCGCCCGGGCTCGAGCTTCGTGAGGTACAAGAACATGGCGTTCTCGAGCTTACCGATAGTCAGCTTATTGGTGAATGTGAAGTCGTAAACATCGGCGAGCGCCCGCATCAGTGCGAAGATCTCGTAGACATTTCTGTTGAAGAGCAGCTTGCCATAGAGGATCCGCTCATTGTACGTCAGGTATCTGTACTCAGACTTCGTCGCGACAACGTGCCTCATCTCCTCAAACTCCTTGATCGTCATATACCAGAACCTGTTACGCTTAGTCTCGGCGCGCTTCTCAAGATGGTCCGCGAACGCGTCGTTCTCAAAGTAGTACGTGTAGCTCGGCGTCCTGGCCACGTGGAGCTTCTTCTCCTCATTCGCCGGGTCGGGCCCGGAGATATCCTTGTAGCGCAGGACAATCTGCTTGTGGAACGACTTGCTCCCGTCCTGAAGCACGCTCTCGTACTCGCAGTTGATGAGGCGGTCCTCAGCGTGTACCGTGTCGATGAGCAGGCCGTGCTTGTCGATCAGAAGCTCGCTCGCGTAGTTACCCATAATATAGAGAAGGTCGATCCCGTCCGGCTGACCTGCCTCCGGCTCCTCATTGGCGGATTTATCCGCTTTCGGCTCCTCCGCGGCGGGCTTCTCTGCTTCCGGCTCTATCGTACTGGCCTTGCCCTCCTGCGGCTCACCGGCCTCGGCATCATCCGCGGGCGCGAAATTTTCATCGTACTCTGCCACAATGTCGTCACCCTGAATCTCCAAGTGCAGCTCGTGCCTGCACATCCGGCTGAGCGTGTGCTTGGTCGCGAGGTCGCGCTGATTATACGGGAAAAAGCGCTGGGAATCCACGTAGGGCTTCAGCAGCAGCGTGCGGACTTCTTCGGTGGGAAGCTCCATAGCCTCGCCGTAGGTTTGGAGTATTCCCAGGTCCTTCACGTGCGGCGCGCTGCCGATGTAACGCAACGGGTTGTAGCTCTGAATTGTCGGCGTCGACGGGCGGAAGAGACTCAACAGGCAGACGAAAATCATCATAAGGTACGAGGCGCTTAGCAACTGCATGGGCGCCGCTGCCCGCTCTGTTTATATACGCGAAGTGATGATGTGGCGTATTTGGCGATGAAGCTATACGTGATCGCAGAGATCAGATTGCGTCACAGGTTCTCTCATAAGGTATGCCGGGCTTGAGTTTTGCATGGCAAAAATAGCTGTTGACGAATCGGATAATCGGGTATCTGAGCTATTAGCTCAGCCTCCATTTTTATTAGTTATCTGTACAAAAACCTGCTTAATAAGCGAGGACACGCTCTCTTTCTTCGGTATTAGCCTCCGCTTAAAATCGCTTAAATAGTCTGGAACGTTTCATCGACTAATGGCTAGCAGACGCTCTCAGTCGACCTAGCTCTGCAGGCGCTTTATACTAGGCGCAGCCTCGTGCAAAAACTATTTAATAGCAGTGTCACTTCCCCGCCCTGTTCGTATGGCGGGCGATGTGCGCGTTTAGGACGCGCTCCTGGTGCAGGATGCCCGGCGTGGTCAGAGTGGCGGTGGGCGAGTTGCTCCAGGTCCTGTACATGACTATGATGGCCTTCACGACGGCCGGTGCCTTCGTGGCCATGTAGCGCTTCAGCCCCATCTTAATTTTCTTGCCGTAGTACCTCGTGTCAATATTAATATCCAGCTGGTGGCAGTTGATGTACGCCTGGCTGAATATTTCGATTCCGAAGATCAGGTTCGTGATGGTCGCCGGAGCCTGCTCGCATTCGCCTTTGTAGCTAAGGCTCGCCATGTAGCGGTACATGGCGCTCTCAAACTTGCCGAGCGACAGCTTCGGGCCGAACTTGAAGCCGTAGAGGTCGCCCAGCGCGCGCATCACAGTGTACATTTCGAACGTGTTTCTGGCAAACAGCATCCGGCCGAACAGTTCCTTATCGGCGTCGCTCAGGTCCTCATAGTGCAAAGTGGCTGCAACGATGCCCCGGAGCCTGTCGAAATCGAAGAGTGAGATGAAGTAGGCCTTGTTGCGGCGGTTCGAGGTGCGCCCAGCGAGGTACTTGTTGAACTGCTCGTTGCTGAAGTAGTACTTGTAGCTGGGCGACACGCCGCTCTGGGGCGCCGTCGTGTCCATGGCCATGATGGCGCCGGAGATATCGTGGTAGCGCCTGATAATGTGCTTGTGGAAGACACTCCGCTCGTGCTGCTCGGTATTTTTGTACTCGCAGCCGCTCTGCAGGTCCTGCACAACGATGTCCGCCAGCCTGCCTTCGCTGTTCGTGATCAGCTCAGCGGCGTGCTTCCCCATCACGTTCAGCAGATCCACGCCGTCGAGCTCCCTCGCGTCAACCGTGAACGGATCGGCAGAGTACTCTTCGACCCCGGCGCGCACAACTGCGCCATCGTCTGAGGACGCGCTGTCCTCGAAGCCGCTTCGATACAGCTCGCTGCGGCACGGCTTGCTGAGGATCTGCGCGGTCACAGCGCCGTGGTTATCCTCGAGATACACCTCCTGCTCGTCCGTATAGCGGTGGTGCAGCATGCTGTCGACCTCGCGGTCCGCCAGCTCCATCTTCAGCTGGTAGGCCCGCGACCGCGCCAGCACCTCGGTGTAGGTGTCCCCTTTGTAGCGGTACGTAGGGTCGTAGCTCCGCACTACCGTCTCGGTGTGGCCGAGCCTGTTCAGCAGAAACACGAACACTCCGAGGAGAAAAGTGCCGCTGAATACGCGCATTGGGCGGAGGAGCGGCGCTGCTTATATGCGCGCGATGACATCACGCATCAGAAGACGTAGCCGTGCGTAAATGCAAACAGATGCCC
Organism: Pancytospora philotis; assembly: GCA_023647555.1. Lineage (NCBI taxonomy): Eukaryota > Fungi > Microsporidia > Pancytospora > Pancytospora philotis. The sequence continues at coordinate 33,621 of JALRLY010000252.1, forward strand.
GGCATCGCAGCGTTGACGTGCAGACATCAGCTGATTGGGAGTCCTGCACCTGTGGCGCCGCGGAGCAGACACATTGAACAAACGCACGGTAGCTCCATGCCCGGTAGGACCTGCGCTAGCTCAAATATCGAGCTCTGCGCAGTTCTCGTCTCTTTTTGCTGCGTGCATATGAAATACGTGGCGGATGGCGTGTGCTAGGTTTCTACACAATTTTGTTTGTCAACTAACGCACTATGACGCGCTTTCCTTCAACCGCAAGATGGTAGCGGTGCAGGAGATTGTTGGCACAGCGCACATCGCAAGTGCATCCAACGCTCCTATTGCTACAGTTTACGGTAAGTCCTGGGCGGTGCGAATGCCAGTGCTAGCTTGGAAAGCAACTCTCAAGGCAGATTACGCATTTAAACCGATTGGCGCGGTCTATTCTTGTAAGCGCTGTATTCATTTCTTCTCCGTGACCACGGCAGCGTCTGACAGCGGTGTAAACGCCCTGCGCACCACCCGGACTGTGCTCGCGATCCGATGACTGCACTTACGACCGACTCCGGGCCAGACCTGCGGGCTAGCCATTTTTCCGGGGGCTTGGGGTTGCGGAAAAAGCACACTGAAGCAGGCGACACCGAGGCCTGCAACGGATCGCAAAACTACAGTGTTCTTGTCCATATTTATTTTTTGCCGAAGAGCTCGCCGACAAACTCCTCCTCGATGCAGCTGAGCGCGGCGGGCACGATCAGCGAGTGCAGTGGCGCGCCGTGGTCCATGTGCGCCAGCGCCTCGGCGGTGTCGTAGGCCACGTGCTCCGAGTCCGTCGCGAAGCGGCACACGGCGAACAGCTTGGTCGTCGGCGTGACGCACCCGTACCCGTGCTCGCGCTCGCACTCCAGCAGCTGCTCGATCGCCTCGTTGGCCGTCATGAAGCGCCCCTCGTCGGTCTTGATGTCGAGCAGGCAGAGCGTGTGCAGGCCGTTCGTCCAGTTCGTGCGGATGTAGTCGTAGAACGACATGGGGCGCCACGTCTCCGTGAAGTACGGGATCGACACCGTGCGCCCGAAGCTGTACGAGTAGAGCCCGTAGCAGCCCTTGACGTTGAGGATCGAGGTGTTGTGGATGACGCGCGTCTCCACGCCGGCCTCCTTCGCGCGCAGCAGCAGATCGGCGTGCGTCGTGGCGAACAGCGGGGTCCCGGCCACCAGGAAGGCGACGTCGGCGGTCCTGGCGAGCTCGACGATGTTGCCCATCTCCTCCACCATCTTGCGGTCGGCCATCGTGATCCGCTTGCCGATCAGCGCCTCTATCTCCGCGAAGTCGACCGCCTGGATGCATGTGTAGCACTCCTGGAAGATGTGCTCGGTCTTCCGCAGTATGTCCAGGCTGCGCAGCGAGATGTCCCTGCAGTCGTTAAGTCCGATGCCGATGACGTAGAGCATTGGGCGCCCATTTTTCACCGGCAAATTTTGTAGGGCAGATGCGCTGTTGCGGTACTGTTTTATCGTGCGAGCTGGTGTAAAGCTCTGTGCTGAACCGCAATTCGCTGCTTAGTTCGCTTTTATGGCATAATAAGCCATGCGAGTAGTTGCATCCCTGTCGATTTCTGATGCCAGTATCGCACAGATTTATTAGCCACCGTACAGAAATGAGCTCCCTGAGCACCAATTTTGCAATTATTTATTCTTTAAATTAGTATGTATGTGTGGAACGCCACTATCGCTAGTAAACCACAGGGCCAACACCAGTACCAATGCCGCCAAAGTTAGGACCAGCGCCGGGAACCCGCGGCTGGCCGGGGTGGTTGGGCGCGGTCGATGTGGTCGGCACCGCTGGGGCGCCCGTGGGCTGGCGGTGGTTGTTGATGGCTGCCTGCAGCAGGTCACTGAGCCTGTCGTGCCGATTCTCGTGGCTGTTGGGGATGGGGGCCGCCGGGTTGCCGAGCGACTGGGCGTCCGGGACGAAGTTATTCGGCAGTTCGAATGTCAGGGCGCCCACGTGGATGTTCGGCGAGCCCTGCGGCTTCGGCCCAGAATGATTTCCTCCTCCGTTGAGCGGCTTGGGCGGGTTGTGGTTGTCGCGGCTATTGAACGGATCGCCGTAATTAACCTGTGGCGGTTTCGGAGCGGCCTTTTGGATCTCATCGAGGATCGGCGCCGCCACGCCGAGGAAGCCGGCGGCCTCGACGCCGCCGTTGACATGCAGGCCGTCGGACGGCAGCTGCTGCACGCCCACCACGGCCTTGACCGTCGGCGCGTTAGCGTCGTTGTTGGGGCTGATGTTGGTCACGGGGGTCACATTAATGACCTTGTCGGTAAGCACGTTGGGGGCCCCGGTGACCATCTGGGCCGCTGGTGCGAATCGGTTGTAAATGGTGGAGGGCTCGTTCCCTTTGAAGGTGTTCTTGAACCCGTCATAGAACGGCTGCGAGTCGATCTTGAGCAGCTTCTGCTTGTCGTGCGGATCGCCGGGCAGGCCCCTGTAGAAGTTGATGAACGAGTGCCACACGTCCCAGGGCAGTGCGTCGAGCTTGTCCACGTAGTCCTGCTCGTCCAATCCGAGATCCTTCGACAGAAGCCCGGCGTTGAACGCCAGAATGTTGTAGACTTTGTTCTCCTCCGTGTCGGGTGTCCGCAGCGGATGGTCGGTCGGCTGCTCGATCTTGTTGCTATTCGGGGCCGGCTGGAGCTGCTCGATGAACGAAGGCTCGTCGGACTTCTTGGCTGCCTGGTCCAGCGGCTCGTCCTCGGGCTTGGGCTTATTGCTGGCGGGCGCTTCGTCGCCGTTGGCCAAGTCCTGCGGCCGTTTGCGGCTCCGCACGCCGTACGGCGGAGTCACCTCCGCGACGCTCCCGCCGCCATTCGCATCGGGCAGCAGCGACACCGTGGACTTCCTGCTTATCTCCTCATCCATCTTCTGCTGCCGCAGCTCCTCCCGCTCCTCCTCGGAAACCTCGTCGCTGTCGCTCCCCACCGGCTCGTTCAGCTCGGGGCGCTCCTCATTGGCGTACGCACCGGCGTTCTGCAGCTCCACAGAGCCCACTTCGATGCGCAGCAGTTTGGCGTGCGACAGATCGACCGTGCCATTCTTGTTCTGGAACACGTTGCTCGGATCGTCGGGATTCATTCTCGTCTGCATGTTCTTCAGCGGCGCCTCGTAGTAGATGCTCTCGCCCGGAAGCGGACTCTGCGCCGGATCGACTATGTGGCGCTCGAACGGGCTCGTGTCCTTCTTCTCGGCACGCATCTGGTCGTAGCCCTGCTGGTCCATGTACGCCGCTCCGTCCTCGACACGCAGCGCGCTGGCGCGCTCGGGAACGTGGTAGATGGTGTGGTCCTCTAACTCGATGGTCACAAGCCCGGAGTGCACCTCCTTGTTCACCATCGTGTTGCTCACAAGCTTCCGTATCTTCAGCTCCGTCTCCAGCTGATCCTCTTCCTCCTCATTCTCCGCCTCCACGTTCGAGAGGCCCTTCATAGGCAGAGCCATCTTAGCTTTGTTGAGCGGCACAGAGGTCTGATCATCAGGGATCGCCTTCGCGCCCTCCAGCGCCTCCTCAACCGACCGCTTGCGCGCAAGGTGCCGCTCCAGCCGCTCTTCCTCCTGCTCCGCATTCCTCATCAGCTCAGCCTCGTCGTGCCCGTTCAGATCGCCGGGGCCGTGCGCCATCGCTTGGTGCACGGCCTCCGCGTGCGCTTCGCTGGGCGAGAGGTTCTGCCGCTCCAGCGCCTTCATGTGCTCCGGAATCTTCTCCTCGCGCTCTTTGCGCAGACGCGCGAACTCCTGCTGCCGCGCGTGGTCGCCGAGCACCTTCGACTGGTACGGGGTGCCGTGCGCCGCCCGCACGTCGTTCTCGGTGTCGGTGCCAGCCTTATCGGCCTTCAGCGCATCGCTGTTCCGGGCCATCTCCTCCTCGAGCGCCTTTGCACGGTTGCGCTTGAGATCCTCAGGGCCCATCGGCGGCGCTGGAATATGCGGCAGCATACGCTTTGCCTCCTCCTCCATGTGCCTGCGCATGGCCTCCCGCGCTCTCTCGAACTGCTCCCGAGCGCGCTCTTGCTCCTGCAGCATCCTCCGGTAGTCGTCCATGCTCATCTTGCGCTTCGCCGGCGACTCGCTGCTGCTGTCGTCCGCAGCGTGCTTGGCAAGCTCGTGCATCCTGGCCCGCTTCAGCGGGAACTCCGCGTGCGCCTTGGCGTGCTGCTGCTGCTCATGCGCGTGCTTCGCCTCGTCCTCAGCGAGCTCGGCCTCGTGCTGCGCCTCCCTGGCCCTGCGCGCGGCGCGCTCCTTCTCACCGTGGGCGCGCTGCGCCCTCGCCCCTGCGCGGTTCTGCTGATTCTGCGCCTCGGCCGTTTCGTTATAGGCCTGGCGCCCGGCGTTTTCAGCCGTCAGAGGATCCTTGCCGTCCCTGAGCGCGTTGTCGCGGGTCCGCTGGTACGCCTCCCTGCGCTGCTGCGCCTGGTGCTCCCGCGGGTCGGACGCAGAGGCGCGCGGCACATGCGCACCCGCGCGACTGGCCGCTCTGCTCGCCTCGTTGGGGGTGGCGCCGTTCCGTATCGCCTGGCCGTAGACTCGCTGCGCCTCCTCGGCGCGGCGGCCCTCAGCTGCGGCCTCCTCCGGGCTACTCCCGTTGGCTAGCGCCTCCTCCTCGGCTGCAAGGCCCGCCTGTTCGGCCCGGCGCTCATCGACCTTCGCCTGCTCCTCCCTGAGAATCTGCTTGGCCCGCTCCTTGGGGGCTTTCTCGGCCTCCGCTCGCGCGGTTGCGATCCGCTCGGCCTCAGCGCGGTCCGCGGCCAGCTGCCGCTCCTGCTCCGCGAGCGCCTCTTTAGCCCTATTGATCTTGGCGGCCGAGGTCGCTGCCTGCGCGCCGATCGCGGCCAGGTGCTGCTGGTCGGCCGGCGAGAGCATCTCACGCATGCCGGCGGGCTCAGCATTCTGCGCGAGCAGCCTGCCGAACTTCTCGGCTGCCTTCGGATTTCCTTGGGCCGTCTGCGTGGCCAGGGCCTCCATCTCGTCGAGCTCCTGCAGCTGCTGCGCGGCGGCGGGGTCTCCCCGGCTCATCTTGCCCTGCAGATCCTGCTTCGTGAATGACCGGTCGGTCACGAGGTAGGTTTCGGCCCAGCGCTTCATCAATCCCAGGTTCTCGGCGTCTTTGTACGCGTCCAGCGCCTCGTGCGCAGGATCGTCTATTCCAACGCCCCAGGTCTCGGCGTTCTTGAAAGCGTTCTCGGCAGCGGTCCGCTCGTTGTCCACCGCATGCGCCGCCTGGGCCAACTGCTTGCCCATCGGATGAGCAATCGCGTGGTTGCGGTCGTGCTCGTTGTGCAGATTAATGCGATGAGCCTCGTCCTTGAGCTCCTGAGAGATAATTCCGCGGCGCCTCGCATCCTCAGCTGCGGTCCTGACCGCGTAGTCCTGCATCGCAGCGACTCCGCTGTTGTGCGCAGTGACCGGGTCGGCGCCCCGCTCAAGGGCCGTGCGGGCGACTTTCTTGCCGTGCTCGAGGCCCTCAGCTGGTGCGCGGAGCGCATTCTCAGCAAGCTCGTGCTCGTTCCTAGCCCCGTTGTGTGGATGCGCCCCGCCATTTAGAATTGGATCGGAGCGCGATGAGCCTGGATGCGCCGAGCCTGAATGCGCCGAGTCAGGATACGCTGTGCCATGATACTCTGGGCCGTTGCGCCCGTGCGCACGACCGTTATGAGAGCGGCCGCGCCCAGGCTCATGCATCATCTTGTGTAGCTTCTTCTGCGCATACGGGTTGCCATTCGCAGCACGCTCCTTCAAATCCTCGATCACTTCGCGCCGCGGCGTCACCGCCCGGTGCTTGCGCAGGCCGTGCCGCACCCCGTGCTCTTTGTAATGATTCGCTTGGCGGAGCTCCGGGGTCCTGTTCTTGTAGCCCTGCCATCTGCTGTCCGGGCCCCTGCGCCTGTTTGCCTTAACCGCCCGTTTATCCGCGGGGCTGAGCACGCCCTCATTCACGAGCGCATTCAGCGACCCCTCGCCGCCGCGCTCTGCGTCCACGGCCGTCGCAACAAGGTCCCCGGCCTCCCGGTCGGTCATCTCCTCGGTGGCCAGCTTCTCTGACACGCCGTTCCCAATGATGTTCCCGGGCGCGGTCGCTAAAAGCGCAGCCGGCTTCTCCGTCACGCTGCCCCCGTGTATGTCCCCGGGCAAGTTGTCGTCGGTGGAGAGGTGCGATCCGCCGTACCCCCTATGGCTTGTGCTTGCCTCGCCTAGCGCAGCAAACAGCCACGCAGCAAGAGCTATGCCCCTGCCTGGCCCTACTCTGCTCCAACGCGTAAAAACCAGCATTCTATTGTGCCCTGCCGCGGATTAAATATAAATCTTAAAACAAAGCGTCAGCTGTGTTTCACTGCCGCCGTTTCGCTCGGGCGTTTCACCGGCAGCAAAACACATGCTGGGCAGACAAGGCGTGGCCTAATGCTATGCTGCTAGAAGTTTAGCTGGGTGGTTAGCGGCAGCATTTCTGGCACGTCGCTACTGTGCTGTCTGCATGGTAGTTGTGAAACGCGTGCGAATATTGGACCGACAACCACCATTGTAGTTTTTTCGTGCAAATGGCCATCAGTAGGGATGGATAGGCAGTTTATTTTAAAAGGGCATGGTTAAGCAGAAACAAGCATCAATTTATAACTTCGCAAGCCGCTGCACCGCAATCCAAAAAAACTCACGCTTCAATAAATTAGACTTACCCAGCCGAACACGTGAAACACCCACTGAATTTAACTAGCTTTTTAATTAGACACATCCTTCATGGCGACCTCCTCGTACTGCCCAGAAAGGCCCAGAATGAAGCTCTTGAACTTGTCGTCGCCGTAGCCGAGCGTCAGCACGAGCCCGGAGTTGTTCCAGGCCAGGCTCAGGCACGGCTCGCCGATCTCTATCGTCTGGTGCACGAACTTGCCGTCGCGCCGCTCGCTGACGACGAGCGTGCCGTCGTCCGAGCAGCTGGCGAACACGAGCTTGTTCATGTGGTTGTGCGGCGCAACGGCGACGGCGTTCACGGCCGCCTTGTGGTGCCGGAACCGCTCCACGCCGCCGTCGGTGTGCAGCGCAACCACGAACTCGAAGCCGCTCGTGACCACGGCGACATCGTTGCAGTCCACGGCGGACACGCCGTAGCGGTGCACCTCCTGGGACTCCTCCGCCACGCTGAAGCTGCGGTCGAACACGAGGGTCTTGAGGTGCCCGCCGTCGCAGCCGCAGAACACCGTGATGTCGCCGCCGACGTCGCGCGCCGCGACGTCGTAGATCGGCCCGCTCAGGAGCTGCTTGTTGACCTTGTTGGCGAACACGCCGTTCTCCAGCTTCCAGAGCATCAGCCACCCGGAGAAGTCAGCACTCACGATGACATCGCCCTGCCCGACGAAGACCGCCTTGGTCACGGGCGCCGCGTGCCCCGGCAGGTCCACGAGGCTCGCCAGCTTGCCGTCGGCCACGGAGTACAGCCGCACCACGCCGTCCGAGCAGCCCGCAGCGACGTGCCGCTCGCCGAGGTCCGCGCTCAAACTGTGCACTAACGCTTCAGCCGCACTCATTGATGGGCTGAAATTTTCTAGGGCTTTCTCGCCGGCCAGCGCAGTAAACAAAAGCGGGAGCATGCGGCTCATGGGCTGCTTGTAGGCATGTATCAGAGAAAAGGCCGCGCTACCCGAGAAATCAATGGCTGTGAGGTTATAATTAATAGTCAGAGAGGCGTGATCTTGTAGATCAACACATGCGCATTCATAACCGGACCAGCTGCATCAGCTCATTTCAAGCACTAGCTGACCAGGCGAACGGGCACGATGACTGTAGAGATACAAACTGTAGATTAAATCGACGAGCCAGAATATTTACTCCCAAATAAAATAGAAGCAAAGTGTATGCAGCTGCTCAAGTATGGTCATAGGTATCAGCTCTCGCTCCTCAGCAATCAAATTGAATATAAAACGCCATATGGCTTTCAGCCGTGTTACCACCCGTTAGAGCACGCAATATGAAAAATTGAAAATGGCCCGGTTGCCGCTGCCCAGTAAAAATAATTTTGAAAATCTGCAGACGAAAAACATCCTCCGCATGCGATATAGAGCGCCCACTGGCACTGTCGCGGCCCGTCCTCCGCCAGCTCCCGCCCGCTGGCCGTTGGCACCTGCGCGCACCGGAAGCAAAACTTTTTCTAGAAAAATTTTTCGATAAGTAAGTAAATTTTTGCAGCCCTAATGGTAGACTTTGAGATGAAGGCGCTTCACGCCTTGATGACCAACCAGAAGAACATCCGTAACATTTCCGTTATTGCGCACGTGGACCACGGCAAGAGCACCCTGACCGACTGTCTGCTGATCAAGGCGCGTATTGCGAGCAAGGAGAGCAACGGCGGCAGGTACATGGACACGCGCGCCGACGAGAAGGAGCGCGGTATCACGATCAAGTCCACCGCCGTGTCTATGCACTTCAACATGGACAAGGACGTGATGGACGCGTACACCAAGCCCGGCGATGTGGATGGCACTGAGTTCTTGATCAATCTGATCGACTCCCCCGGGCACGTCGACTTCTCCAGCGAGGTCACGGCTGCGCTGAGAGTCACCGACGGCGCCCTCGTCGTCGTGGACTGCGTCGACGGCATCTGCGTGCAGACCGAGACTGTGCTGCGCCAGGCGATCGACGAGCGCATTATCCCGACGCTCGTGCTCAACAAGCTCGACAGGGCCATCCTCGAGCTGCAGTACAGCGAGCGCGAGCTTGCCGATGTGATCAGGCGCAGAATCGAGTCTTTCAACGCGAAGCTCGAGTCGATCCTCGGCGAGGACAGGAACTTCGTCAAGTCGCTCGATCCCGTCAAGAACGAGATCTCCTTCTGCTCGGGCCTGCAGGGCTGGGGCTTTACGATTGCGAAGTTCGCGCGTTTCTACCTCAAGCACAAGGGCAAGCACACGTTCGACAACGAGAAGAAGTTCGCGCAGATAATCTGGAGCCTCAAGCACTACTGCGTGCACGACGACCCGTTCGCGGCCGAGCCCAAGTTCGAGAAGTACAAGGGCGCGATCCCCGAGGGCAAGAAGAGCCCCTTCGAGCTCTACATCCTCAACCCGATCTACAAGGTGAAGGACATGTGCATGGACGGCAAGATCGACGAGATCAAGACGTACCTGGCGCAGTTCGGCATCGACTTCAAGGGAATCGACCTTGTCGGCAGCGGCAAGTCGCTCTTCAAGGTTGTGTTCAAGGCGTGGCTGCCCGCGGCCGAGTGCCTGCTCGAGCAGATCATTCTCACGCTCCCGAACCCGCCCAAGTCGCAGGCGCTGCGTGCCGAGCACCTCTACACCGGCCCCGTCGACGATGTTGTCGGCCAGTCGATCCGCCTGTGCTCCGCGAGCGACGAGGCGCCTGTGGTCGTCTACATCTCCAAGATGGTCCCCGATGGTGCCAACGGATTCGTGGCTTTCGGCCGTGTGTTCTCCGGCAACCTCAAGCCCGGCCTGAAGGTGTACGTGCAGGACCCCGAGTACGTGCCCGACACGGATGGCGATGCCAAGAACAAGCGCAAGAACGCGCACGTCGTCGAGAAGACGATCAACAAGGTCGTCGTGATGATGGGCCGTGGCTACAACACCATCCCCGACTGCCCGGCCGGTAACATCGTCGGTATCGTCGGTGTCGAGGGCTTCCTGAAGAAGACCGGTACGATCACGACCCAGAAGGACTCGTACAACATCAAGACGATGAAGTTCTCCGTGTCCCCTGTCGTGAAGGTCGCCGTCTCTCCGAAGCGCTCTGTCGATCTGAACCACTTCAAGGAGGGGCTCGAGAAGCTTGCGAAGTCCGATCCGCTGTGCCTCATCGAGCACAACGAGACTGGGCAGGCCACGATCGCGTGCGCCGGTGAGCTGCATCTGGAGATTATCCTCAGCGATCTGAAGAACTTCTACGCCAAGTGCGACTTCAACGTCGAGCAGCCGCAGGTGAAGTACTACGAGGGCTTCCAGGGCTCCGTCGAGAAGGCCAAGATGAAGAAGTCGGCCAACAAGCACAACAGAGTCTACATGACCTGCCAGCCGCTCGACACCGAGATTGTGGACAACATCGACCAGGTGATCGCGAAGGATCCCAAGGAGCGCGCCGCCAAGTTCCGCGAGGTGCTCGGCATCGACGACGACTGGGTCAAGAGCATCATGTTCTTCGCGCCCGAGGTCGAGCCGTCGAACCTCATGGTCGACGAGACGAAGGGCATCCAGTACCTGATGGAGGTGAAGGACCACATCTACGAAGGCTTCAAGCTCGCCACCAAGGAGGGCCCGCTCGTCGGCGAGAGCATCAAGGGCGGCCGCTTCAACCTGGTTGATCTTACGCTGCACGCCGATGCGATCCACCGCGGCGCGAACCAGATGGTCCGGCCGGTCGAGGATCTGATCCGCGGTCTGCTGCTCGTGTCTGAGCCGATTCTCTACGAGCCGATCTTCCTCTGCAACATCTCCGTGCCGAGCGAGTACGCCACGCCCTGCGAAAACGTGCTCAAGGCGAAGCGCGGCTACATCGAGGACTGGTCCACCGAGAACAACGTGTCGCTGATCAGGGGCTTCATCCCCGTGTCCGAGTCCTTCGGTATCAACAAGCGCCTCAGAGAGGTCGCCAAGGGGCTCCCGACGTTCTCGCTCGTGTTCTCCCACTACGCCCCGTGCCCGGGCTCCCTCGAGAAGGAGTCCTCCACGATGGCGCAGGTGGTCGACGCGGTCAGGAAGTACAAGAACATCAACCTGAAGCTGGATGCCAACAACTACTTCGACGATCTCTAATCATTAAACTTTCTATCCCTACATGTGTCGAATGGGTCTTTGTTTCGCTGGATACTGTCTTTTGTGGTACGATTGCTGTGTTTTATACGAGTTGCTCATCATGAAGCTGCTTGCAATTGCTGGAAAGTTGAAACGAGTGACACAAAGGGTTGCGCTAAAGCTCGACAAAAACAGCGCGAAATGGCGTTAATGATCAAAGGCAAGTAGTAAAGCACGCGCCGTACATTTAAATGACCCAAAAGTAACCGAATAATACTGAAGATTTATTGCTGCAGCCGCTCTCAGTCGGTAAACGGGAAAATCCCGTGCCTCTTCTTGAGCTCGATCCGCTCGGCGCTGAACTTGTCCTCCACCGAGTACTTGGCAGGCACCGCCGCCTCCGCGCCCTCCGGCTCCAGTGTGTATCTCCGCTCCCCGTTCTCGGTCCTGTAGTAGATCATTGCACGGGCCAAATTTTTGGGCAGCAAAATTTGCAGGGCGGCCGCGCTGCCATCCTCACGAATGGCCCATGCACCAGCAGACAACGGCGAAGCAGCCGCCGCACAGGGCAGCGAACAGAGGAGTGTGGCAAACTCGGCCACCAGGATCATTGCCACACTGGGGCCCAGCACGGACAGCCTCCCCGCCATCCTCGAGCTCATCGGCGCGGGCATGACCGTCGCCAGGATCAACTACAGCCACGGAACGCACGAGGAGCATGCAAGGATGATCGAGCTGGTCAAGCAGGCGCGCAGGATCACCAAGCAGTACGTGGCCATAGCGATGGACACGCGCGGGCCCGAACTCAGAGTGAAGACCCGCGGGCGGCTGGATATTAAGGCAGGCCAGAAAGTTATTTTCGTGGATGAGTCGCAACTCCAGCAGCACGCACACACACCGGATACGCACTACGCGGCATGCGGCGCGCTGAGCATCCTTGACGGCCTCGGAGAGAACGACGTGCTGGTGCTCGACGACTGCAAGCTGAGACTCAGAGTGACAGGCGCGAGCGGCGAATCAGGTCTGCACCTCGAGGTGGCCACAGTGGCGCTGAACAGCCATGCCCTTGAGACTAACAAACGCCTCAGCTGCGACAGGCCGGTTGCGAACACGAGCTTTCTGCAGCACAGCGATGCCGCGGACTTAAAGCACGCGGTAGAGTGCGGCATCGACATGGTGTTTGCCTCCTTCGTCGAGTGCGCCGCGAACGTCGGCAGCATCCGGTCGCTGGTCGGCGATCCGTCTGTGCAGATCGTCGCGAAGATCGAGACGCAGCGGGGCATCGACAACGTCGGCGGGATAGCGGCTGCTGCCGACGGCGTCATGATAGCGCGGGGCGATCTGTGCACCGCTGTGGGCGTAGAGCGCATGTTCTCTGCGCAGAAGTACCTGGCGGGTGCCTGTGCCGGCAAGCCGGTCGTGATGGCCACCGAGATGATGCTGAGTATGGTGGGGAGCGACTACCCGACCAGGGCCGAGATCAGCGATGTGGGAAATGCAGTGTGCGACGGGTGCAGCGGCGTGATGCTGAGCTCCGAGAGCGCGGTCGGCAGCGCGCCGGCTCTCTGCGTGCGCACCATGAGAGACGTCTGCAGGGACGCCGAGGCCCATATGCGGCGCACGGGCCAGAGCGGGCCGCTTTGTTGCGATGCGGTCTCGCACAAACTGCGCGTGGAGCGCACCGAGCTTGGCTGCATCGTATTCTGCAGCTCAGTGCATGAGGCACGGCCGCTAAGCCTTATCAAAGGCCTGCACATCATTCTCGAGGAGTAATTAAATTTGTATAAGCTGTTTAATTTGCTAGCGGTGCATTTTTAATGATACCCAAGCAATTTGTACTGATTGGCTGGGCCTAATGAAACGTTCGTACGCGATCCTTTATTCTGCCGTTTCTACTGCACGACAGGTGTCATCGTACTTGCAAACCCATTATCGCACACAGAAATTGGTTTGCAAGGCCCCGGCATCTGCTAGCAGGCTCCCAACAGTGCCCTCGCGGGGCCAGAGGAGCACACAGCCGCAGATTTTATAGAAAATATTTGGGATCCCATGATGGGCAGCGATGACTCAGCGAGAGCTGAAACAGACATTAAAATGCGCGGAGACGGCGCTGGCGAGCGCAAGGTCATCAGGGGCAGCGTGTTCGAGGGCTCGGGGTCGACCGAAGACGCCGCCAGCAGCTCCGAGGAGATGCAGGATGCCGCCGCGGCTGATGGCCGCGGTCCCGAGGCGTGCGATGCATCGGGCGGCAGGACGCTGTCGACCAACGACCACATATTCGTGGACACCAACCGCTCAGCGGGCTACGAAGGCACCAGCGGGATTGCCAACAGTTTTGAGAACGCGCCCACCGTGCCGCTCGACGGGGTGGGCGACTCCCCGGCGATCCAGCTCGGCGACCCCACGCTGTCGCTGGTCAACGAGTTTATCGACAACGAGAAGCTGGAGAAGCAGAAGAAGGCGCGCGGCAAGGGCTTCTTTGCGCAGCTGTGGTGCATACTGACCTGTGGAATGTAGCTCTCGGCACTCCTTCAGATACAACGATTTTTGCTTTAACACACCTGCGTTAGCCGGTACTCCTTTGCGCAGCTGCTTTGCTCCTTCTGCGCGTTTTGTCACCGTAGCGCATCCCTGGGCCCAGCCATTGCCTCTGTATGCTCAGACTAAGTAGCCACGATGAACTGCCTAATCCTGCTTTGGTCTGATCATAGTATGCCGTCCATTCGATATACGTACGTGATCAGGCCTTTGCATTTTGAGAGCACTTTACCTGCTAACCCCAGGCAACCCCTAGTACCTGCACCTGCTCATAAGCCTTTCCTGTGCACGGCATGGAGAGTGCACCAATACTACTTCAACCCCTGCGAGTAGCTAACCAGCATGGGCACTGCTGCTGGCCTCATACGTGCCGTACACAAGAGTATGCATAGCAATGGCATACGACCAGGTGCTACATAAAAATAAAGGACTGTGCTCATGGAACGGGTGTTTTATTCATTTGGAATGTACTCGCGCAGCAACTCTAGTTGGGCCGGTGTGAAGGGAACGAAGAGCACAGAAATGTCCTTCGATATTTCAGCCTCTTTGGCGATCTCGAACTTCGCGGGCGTCAGAAGCGTCTGCTCCGCGGGAACGGCGCACATTTCAAACATCTTCCTGGCCGCGTCGGGGATGAACGGCTCGGCCAGATGGGCGAGCAGCACGAGCAGGGAGTAGCACACCGCGAAGCCGTGCGGCAGACGCTCCTTCTTGGCCTGGAAGGTCTGGAGGTACTGGTTGCCGCGCTGCGAGATCTCCAGCAGCTTCTCGAGCGCCTCGCGCTGCGCCGTGGCCTCCATCGCCGCGCGGTGCTCCTCCAGCAGCTTGTTAACGAGCTCCACGAAAGCCTCGTCGGCCGCGTCGAGCGCACCGACCCGCACCTTCCCGTCGGCCCTGCTGTTGAGGTACTTCAGCGTGCGGTTAAACAGGTTCCCGAGGTTGTCGATGAGGTCCGCCTTGGTCTGCACGATGAAGTCCTCGATCGAAAAGTTCGAGTCGATCGTCTCGGGCCGCCGCTTGGTCAGGTAGAAGCGCCAGATGTCGGGGCAGCCGATGTCCTTGTTCACGAGATCGAGGCCGAAGATCCCCACGCCCCTGCTCTTGCTGAACTTGCTGCCGTTGAACTGCAGGTACTCCGTGCTGCTGATCACATCAACGATCGGCAGCCGGCCGTGGATGTGCGTCTCGCCGGCGCCCTTGGGCGCTCCGAGGTCGAGCTTCTCCAGCCTATCGGCCGCGTCCGCGCCAAGGCCCTGCTTCGCAAAGAGCTCGGAAACGGCTTCGCGCCCGAGCGCAGCCAGGATCATCGCCGGGAAGATGACCGAGTGGAACGGGACGTTGTCCTTGCCCATGAACTGCACGAACTTCGCATCAGCGACCCACTCGCGCCAGTCCGCGCGGTGCTGGCTGAGGAACGTGAAGTACCCCACCGGCGCGTCGAACCACACGTAGAACACCTTGTCCTCGAAGCCCTCAAGCGGCACCGGGACGCCCCAGCGGTACTTCAGCGAGCGCGTCATGCAGCGCGCCGTGATCTGCTTCTTCATCCAGTCCTCGTAGATCTCCTGCGCGCTCTTGGTCCAGCCGCGCTTCTTCTCGCTGAAGCACTGCTTGACCGCGCTCTGCAGCAGGTCCAGCCGCAGATACAGATGGTCCGTCGACTCCCTGCACGGCACCGCGGAGCAGAGCACGCACCGCGGATTGTTGATGTCCTCGCTGGTCAGGCAGCGCCCGCACTTGTCGCACTGGTCGCCGCGCGCGCCAGCGTCGCCGCAGAAGCGGCACTCGCCCTCCACGTAGCGGTCCGCCAGGAACTGCGCGCAGCTGCGGCAGTAAAACTGCGTGAACGAGCGCGCCTCGAAGTAGCCGTTGTCGTTGCACAGGTGGAACATCTCCTGCGTCATGCGGATGTGGTCCGCGCAGTCCGTCTTGCCGAACACGTCGAAGCTGAGGCCCAGCCAGTCGTACACCTTCTTGTGCAGCACGCGGTTCTTCTCCACGATCTCGCGCGGATGCACGTTCTGCTTCATCGCCTCCATCTCCGTGGCGGTCCCGTACTCGTCGGTCCCGCAGACGTACACCACGTCGTGCCCCGCCTTCCGCGAGAAGCGCGCATACACATCCCCGCCGAGCACGCAGCCCACGATGTTGCCGAGGTGCGGCTGGTTGTTCACATACGGCAGCGCAGCCGTCACGAACCTCTTTGCCATGTGGGCGCAAAATTTTGCCAAACTGGTCTGCGGAAACCGCCGGCCGTGCACCCGCCCGCATCACACCGCTGCCTTGACTTTAATAATGAATTGCTAAGTGGGTACTGCTTTGGGTGCGTATCGTTCTGCGGCTTCATTTGCGCTCTGCAAATAGTGCAGCGATTTGCACAAAATCAGCAAACTGCTTCGCAATACAGCATCGCCCTCAGACAAACGGACAAGTTGGGCGTGACAGCTTCATCGATAAAATGTTTATTGTTGAGGATCGCCCCGTCGTTCAAACTCCCGTGCACCAGCAGGCTAATGCTTGTCCACTGTCGCCACTGCCATTCGCTCAGTTGGCATCGGCGGGGCCATCCTGCACCCTCCTCCGCAGCTTCCGATACCGGAACAGCGCGTAGACCAGCAGCCCCAGCGCAGGAAGCGCAATGCAGAGCGCCCAAATAAGACTGCGCCGCGATTTCTTCTTCGCGCGGTCGGCGGCCGATGCGCCGTCCTCAGCCGAGGCTGAGCTATCTGGGCAGCTAACCCCCTTCAGAAACATGCCGATTTGGAACTCCCACTCACGGGAGAACGCTCTTTTAGGCAGGCCGTCTTTCCCGACCACCTCGTACATGAAACGGTACCGCGGGAAGAACCGGAAGGTGAAGTCCTCTTTGCGGATGAGGCGCCCGTCCTTGACAGCAAGCCCGGGAAGCTCCCTGACTGCATCCCAGCATTCACTCTTATTACCACCCTTATAGGAGCGCAGCAGAAAGAGCCGACCCGGTGCTCCAACCATAGTGGTTCTATACTCAAAATCGCCACATGTTCGGTATTCGCTGCTCTGTGACGCCGATATACGAAATCCATCGTAATTGACGGGCATGGCGTAAAAATAGAAGTCGCTGGTTAGTTCATCGTGCTCATGCTCGACCTCGTACCATCCATCCTCAAAGGGTATGTCGCGGCCTATAATCAGTGCGCTCGCAAGCCCGGCCATCGCAGCCCATCCGATCCAGAATCGCATACGGGGGCATGCGTGTGCATTTCTTCCAGTATCGTAAAAGGGGTAGATGCCAGCGCATGTGGGCTGGCCGCGCAGCAATGCCGTCGAGCCGCTGCGCGTGCAAGCTGGCGGTGGCGCTGGTGCTGCTCATACTTCGCTGAATAGCTTAGTTGGCCGCTCCACGCAGGCGTTTCAGCTGCGCCAATTACGCAAAATCCAGCAATATAACAAAATACAGTACAGGATGCGTAATAAACAGGAATTTAACTATTCAGATGTACCGGGAGGACCTCTCCATGGCCTTCCCGCGCTTGCTGAAGGCGCAGCTACAGCACACCAACATCAAAATGATGACCGCGGTGGAAACGAACAGCACAGTGAGGAACACGTGCATCGGGTCCGAGATGAACTTGTTAAACTTCGACATCGAGCTGCTGCCATCCTTTGCACTCTGCATGCCGACGCTCTTCAGGGTCTGCGTGTCGCGGCCCGCCCGGATCTCTGTGCCAGCGCTCGCCCCGCTGCTGCCCTGCACCATGCTCTTAGTGAACTCCCAGGACGTGCCGATCCCATACTCTTCCTTGCCAGCGGGCTCGTACTTAAAAAGATAGTGTTTACCGTATGTCAGCTCGAGCTCATACGCGCGGTTAAAAGACGCCGTCGTGGGGATGGTAAGCTTTGGCCGAAGAGTGCTCTTAATTATATAGTGGTCATCATCCTCGTCAGCCTCTAACAGGAAGCACGGCCCCTCGTACCTGCTTTAGGGCATTTGAACTCTATCTCAACCTTAACCTTTATCGAGCTCCCGTCTGTAACCTTTTCCAGTGGTGTAAACTCCCTGGGATCGGCAGAGAAGTCAATTTTGCTCTTTATGTTGCCCGTAGCAGCGGATGCTCCGGGAAGCTCGCCCATGAGCCAAACCATCGTTGCTAAAGCTCCGCATCTACTGCCAAGCTTCATAGGGCTACTTTGGGCAAGCCTTGAAAATAATTCTGGAGGGAAATCAGAAATTTTGAAAAAATGAAAATGGCTGATTGGTCCCCCAGCCCGCTTTCTCAGAACTCCGCTGACCAACTTAATTGGCTACTTCACGCAACCATTTCAGCCACAGCCAATCACGCAGCATCCAGCAACATGCAACATAATAGGAGACAATACAATACGATGCTACGCGCGAAGTAAACAGGAATTTAACTATTCAGATGTACCGGGAGGGCCTCTCCATGACCTTCCCGCGCTTGCTGGAGGCGCAGCTGCAGCACAGCAGCATCAAAATGATGACCACGGCAGAGACGAACAGCACAGTGAGGAACACGTGCATCGGGTCAGAGATGAACACGTTAAACTTCGACATCAAGCTACCATCATCCTTCTTGGTCTGCGCGCTGCTCTTCGGAGTCTGCGTGCCAGAGCTCTTCTGGGTCTCCGTGCCAGCATTCGCCACACCGCCGTTCTCCACCATGCTCTTGGTGAAGAGCCACGGCGCACTGTACCCATGCCCATGATCGTCCGCAGTCGGATGGGTGGGCGCGTACATAAAACGATAGTGCTTATTGTACGTCAGCTCGAGCTCGTACGTGAGGCTAAAAGGCGTCTCCGCGGGGATGGTGAGCATCGGCTGGAGCGGACTCTTATTTTTATAGTCGCCCTTTTCCTCATCGGCCTCCATCAGAAGGCACGAGCCCCTCGCGCCTACTTTAGAGCACTCGAACTCTATCTCGACCTTGACCTTTATAGGGCTGTTATCTGTAACGTTTTCCAGCGGTGTAAAGCTCTTGGGAGAAGCAGAGAAGTTAAAATCGCTCTTAACGTCAGCCTTAACGGCGACCACGCCAGCGAGTTTGCACACGAGCCCGACCATCGTCGCTACCGCTCCGCAGCTATTGCCAAGCTTCATAGGGTGGGCAAATTTTTGCAATTTATCGCTGTGAAAAAGGGGTAGATCCAGGAGTAATTAAATCAGCCGCCCACTGCATTTTAAAGGAGTATTACGGCATGCTGGCAGGCGGAAGCGCATGCCGCGGATGCAGCTGCAGGATAGTGCGCTGCTGCTGTGTGGCCCGCGGTCCCTTTGAAAGCTGCCTCTGCCGCGGAAAAATTTGCACGCGCGCGTCTGCCTCGTAGAAGCAGCGGCCCGCGCCAGGAGGCCGCCTCGCGAAAGCGTACTTGAGTTCATTTTACGCGGTGGTGGACCGTGCGGATAAAATAAAGTATTTTTACTGCCTAAATTTGCGCTAGAGCCGCACCACTTTATTTACACTGCGTATTGCATGGGCTTGATTTGTGGTGTTTGGCAGGCGCCCAGCCGTTTTACGCTACCGGATTGACGAACTGCTTTCCGCGGGCTTTGGGCGCAGTTGCGCTCAAAATCAAATCCGATGATTTGATGCTCGTGTCCCTGCAAAAGTGCTGCGGATTCATTCGGGTTAGCTGGCTCCACGACCCGGGCACGGTCAGGCGGTGTGCGGCTGCGACAGGTTGTGTCATTCGTATGTCAGCAAGGCGCATAAGGGTTATATCACATGGAGGCCGCAGGTCTATACTTACAGGGGTTCTAAAGCTGCGATATTAGCCTACTCGTGGCCGCCATGCATCGGGGAGCGGCGCTCATGAACTGCTAACTGTACTGCGCCTCCGATAGGATGCTTGAATGGGTCTGGGACTTCAACAGCCAGTGGACGGGCGTACCAACGCACGGGCGCGCACCCGTCTGGGGCGACAGCTCAGGCTCCAAATAGCTTGGTGAAAAGCGCATAGTCAATCTCAGCAGTCCCTACCAGTTCGAACAGCCTGAAGTGGTTCTTCGGCTCGATCCGCAGCAGTCGCAGTGCCGCCCCCAGCCTTTCCCGACAGACAACCCCACCCTTGCCGGCAAGCGCGTTGAAAACGGGCCGGAGATCGACAGCTGGGCTTCTTAGCCCGTACTCTAGCGAGCCGACGCGGACGACTTCGCCGGCAATGCTGCGCGGCAGCGGCTCCTTAAACATGCTATAGCAGTGTGCTTTGTATTCGATGTACGTCATGAACAAGCGCTCCCCGTCCCGTTGCGGCATATGGGTGTTTTCTGGCGCGGAAAAATACGGTTCGGTCGGCGTCCATTAATGCCTCGCCATGTCCCATGTAGAGCTTTTGTGCCTCATCGGAATACGGCATGGGCCGGCGCTAGGCAAGCCTGGTATGCAAAAGCGGGCCGATCTTCGCATCAAGTAGAATCGAAGGAGCATCCCACAGGCAGCTAATAAATTGGATGCCGAATGCCGTAGCCTCTTCATGAATACACTATGATAAGTCTCTTTACGTCTGCATCAGTTGGTGCATTAAAACAGTTATGCTTAAACCTCAGAAGCTATAAATGCGCTCGCAGGATGAGGAAAGGAGAAAAAATCCTTCAAGGAACCGAGCGACTACTCCTTGCTTCAACTGGGGCAACACATAGCGATAATGAGGAACATGTCCGAGCGGAAGACTCTGGGAAGGCAGTGGTCTACAGGGCCTTCAAGAAGTTGAAGCGGGCCACTCTGCAGGCCAAGGAACGTAAGCGGTGGAGGCGGTATAGTGGCGAACGAGAGGAAAGGCGTAAAAATTCCTGGCCCAAGCAGCCCCATTCGAGGAGGGACGGCCAGCCACTGAATACCTTGGGATCGTGGAGGAGAAGCTACAAGGGGCAGCGGTGAACTGGTTCAACGGAGCGTGCAACAAGCCATTTACCGCCCAGCGGGAATCCAAGAAGGAGTTCCTAGAACTCTTCGCGTCAGAAAAGCCCGAGTCTACTATCAAGCCTATGGACACGCTGAACGGGATGAAGCTCTACCAAGGAAAGTTGCTTGAAGGAATAAGCCAGCTCTACGCGCTGAAGCAGAAAGTGGACATGACGATCGAGCATGCCGTGGAGGTACCAGCCAGGAAGTCCCACTCTAGAATCCGGGACGCGTTACTTCAGGAGAGAACCTGGAGGGCATATTTGCAACTGCGCAAAAGCCAGGTACGACTGGGATCTGGAATAGGGAGATACGGAGGCTCACTCCATCAGGTCCGGAGCTGAGCAGTCTCCATTTAGCACGGAGTACTGGAAGCTCGAGACATTAACACTTTACTGTGGCCAGTAACAGATGCTTTTCAGCCGCTTCTCTGAACAAAGCGGTGAGGAAATACTACTTCAATCAGTGCATCTCACTTCTTGGTATTCTATACTGTGCATGCCGTATAGCTGAGCATAGCAGCCCAGGGATGTTTGTTGTCTTCACTGCCCAAACCTCATTCTGCACATTAACATTTCTGCATGCGAAGTATCTCCGTAACGCACAAGCAAGTACTTCTGGCGTGACACATGTTTGACAGGCCGTCAATTCTCCCATGTACCACAATGCGCATGCGGCACAAAGTGGCTGTTTGACAGGCCTGGATGCGCCCTGGTGACGTGACTTTAATACGTTGCGTGGTCTTGGAAGCTTAAAAGCTGCCAATGCATGACTGGAGACACCAATCAATAGATGCAAGTATTTAAGCAGTTGGACTGAGCACCCAATGGAAACTAACTCAGTGTACAGATACCATCTCAACCATCGGACGCTCGGCAGCACCGCTGTGTA
>JALRLY010000213.1:0-20206 GCA_023647555.1 Pancytospora philotis
TTTAATATTTCTGCTACAAACTGTACTTCTCACACTCATTTTCTACAAAGGCATGCATGAACATCTCCTTGCTCATCAGCCCAAGCAGCTCCTTCACGAACTCCACGCTGCGGCAGCAGCCCAGGGCCTCCGCAAGCTTGTACGCCACCGCATCGTCGAGCCGGCCCTGGCGCCGCGCGATCCCAAAGAGCTGGCGCGCCACGCCCTGGATGCCCTTCTGGTCGCGCACCAGCACGTAGTTCCTGAACTGGCACTCGATGTACGCGAGCGTCTCATCGGTGCCGTTGGCGTAGTCGGCGGCGGCGGTGAGGATCGAATTGAACTCCGGGTTGAGCGCCAGCCAGCAGCCGTGGTGCTTGGAGTAATATAGAATCTCCTCGCCGTACTGCGCCAGAATGCAATATTTGTGGTCCAGCGATACGCCCGTGAGTCCCTTCGTCTTCGGGAGCTTCCCTGTGAGCGGCTTTGGGCGCTGCAGCCCGAGCACGAGGAAATCGCCGTAGGTGCTGACGAGCAGCAGCCGGTCATCGAGCAGACTCATGAACGCTGCTCTATAGAAAATGTACGGCATCAGCAGCCTGCCCGTTTTCAAGCTGTACACCTGCACGTGCGCGGCGTACACGACCAGGTAGTCCGCATTGTAGGCCACCTTATTGATCGCACCCGTTACGGTGTAGAAAGGCTTGCCCTCCCGCGCCACGCTCAGCTTCGACGCATCCTCGCTCAGCTCGATCGTAAAGATTCCCGCTTGGCATTTGAATGGCACGGTCTTGGTGAGCCTGAGCTTATCGGGGATGTTCGTATCGAATAGAACGATCCCTGCTCCAGCGCTAGCAGTAGCCACCGGAACGGCCGCCTTCTTCCCGTCCTGCAGCATCTTCGGCTGGATCCGCTTGGGCTTGGCCTCCTCGTAGGAGACCTTGACAGGCGCCTCGTTGGGGTCCACGCTGGGCAGCTCGGGTGCACGGGCCGCCTCGCTGTTTAAAATCTCCTCCAAACAGCTTCCATTAATAAAATACTCGAACTTGTGGACCGTCTCGGACTTGAAGGCCGGCTCTACAGAATGTTCGACAGAGTTCGCTGCAAGCTCCATCGCACGCATGGTGAGCGGCATGCTGAACTCCTCCTCGGCGGCCGGATCGGCAACGGGGATGCCCAGCTCGCCCGGGCCGAAGCCGATCTTCTTGACCAGCCCATCGTAGGAGCACACGTAGAGATCGCAGCCGTCCCAGAGCATGTCCAGCACCGGCGCCTCGGTGAGGTTCTTGAGCAGAAGGAACGGCTTTGGATTGGCGGTGCACCAGAGCGACAGGCTCAGGTCCTGCGATGCCACGGCCACGATGCAGTAGTGGCCCTGTGCATCCTCAGCGCCGTTCTTTGTAACAGGCTTGAACGCCGTCGGGCAAAAGGCCGTTACCTCGGACGGCGCCACATGGCCGACCAGCGAGAACACGCGGCCGAGCGACGAGTCGAAGATGTCCACGCTGGGCGAGCGCTGGTTGGTGCAGAGCCCGACACTCAGGTACCGGTTGTTGGGCGCGAAGGAGAGCCGGGTGTTGAGGCTCTCTACCACGAGGCCCTTGTCGAGCGTGGCCGTCTTGTACTGCACAAGATCGCGGTACAGAATGAGGCTGCCCTCCGAGTAGCTGGCGATCCAGTGGGAGTCGGGGCTCGCACAGAGGCCGATGATGCTCTCCGTCTGGTCCTTCATGCGGTGCAGCTCGGCCCAGTCGGCGACGCGGGTGACAACGAGCACGCCGTTCAGATCGGCGCTGAGCAAGTGCTCGCTGGTCCACTCGACATGCGTGGCATCGACCCCGTGCTTGACCGTGTGCACGGGCGCCCAGTCGGCCACGGAGAACACGTGCACGAAGCCGTCGTCGCCGGCCGACGCGAGGAAGTTCCCGTCGCGCGAGAAGCGCACGCTCGCGACGGACCCAAGGTGCTTCTTTACGGTGGTGAGGTGGTTCCCGGCGCCGTCCCAGATCTTCATCTCGCCGTTCAGCCCGCCGGTCGCAAAGCGGTCGCCGCACTTGTGCAGCGTGAAAATCGCCTCGTTCTGCTTCAGCCTGTGCACGATCGGGAGCGTCGTGACGATCATTCAGGGCAGCGCGAAATTTGCAAAATTCGCGGCTGGGTGCGATTTTTCTGTGTGGTTGGTGCGGTCTGTTTGTGCGGTAAAATGGGATGATAAAAGATGGTGTATTGGTGTATGCTGATGCTACGGTAATTGTGAATTATTAAAGATAATATGGGTGGTAGTGCTTGGCACACACTTTCTTTTGCTACTGTATACTATAACGGCGAATACCGGAATGTTGGGGTAGTGCTACGTATAGTAAGATGCTAGAATGAACATCTTATAGCGTAAGATGCATCAGAATGCATGCTATTATCTATAAGCATGCTAAGGCGTTGCCCTTGCATGTACAAGGTGAAAAGCGATAAATCTGAAAATTTACATACTCTTTAGAATATGCCAAGCACAGGCATGCAAGAGGCTGTCCAGCTTTAGCATTGATTCCCAACCCTTAGCTTTAGCGACGGCACACAGCTATCCGCGTCCCACTCTATTTATAAAATTTTGATCAAACTTTACCTCATGGTTCCGCTCACGAACCTCTTTGCTCTGGCGCAGCTGGCATGCGCTTCGGTGGTAGTGGTGGATGATGCACCAGCACCGCTGTGCTTAGACGCCCTCGAGGATGCTCTGACGCTCTGCGACGATTCCGGCTCAAATCCGTCCCTTTGCTCCAGGAACAGCAGCACAGATTCGGTGGAAAGCACGGCAGAGCCAATCTGGTACCACTATCTGCTCGAGGAAGCTTACAACAGGTACATAGCTACGTTCAGCTTCCTCGAAAAGCTGCAGGCCTCGATCCTCGGCCGCTCCTTCGGCCCTCTGAAGCAGTACCTGTCCGAACCGAATCCGAAAGATAAGCGGCTGCTGGCTGCGCGCTGGGGCGTCGAAAACCCGTGGGCAAAGAGAACGGCTGATATGGCCGGCGTAAAGCACTATGACGAGGCAGAGTTCGATATACTGTGCGGAACCAGGACATTCGAAGAAATAGCGGACGATTGCAAGCGGTTATGTGAAGAACTCAGGCCGTGTCTTGAGCAGTGCCACAACGATCCTGACCTATGGTCCATGGCGGTTGATGCCGGGCTGGCGGGCGCGCTCACGCCCAGGGCTTCTACAGGCGCCTGTGCATTCTGGGCGGATGGCAGCTTCGATTATGAGAGGAGCCTACTGTGGAAGCTCGAAATGTGCGGCGAATTTTTAAAGGACGGCTGTGTCCTGGCCGACGAGGCCGTCAGGTTTTGTGCCAAGGTTTACAGAGAAGCAGGCGAGCTCAAGCCGTCGATCTATTTGGTGGATGAGATCAGGGACAGAGAGCTCGTAGTAAAAGAACACGAAGAGCTAGTGCGCAGCGGATTCGGCTATATGGTAGAAACTTATAGAAACGAGGCAAAGAAGCTTTGGATGCTCAATTTTATGCTCCGTGATTTAACTACTGCTAATGGCGGTGCTGAAAGACGCGATTAAACCCTTCGCAGCATCTATTTTATTCGCGTTGCTCATTTGTGTCTGTACCCGCTTGATGGTCGTGCCCTGCGCAGGTCAATGGCAATTCTTTTATAAGAGCAACCTTTTATGCGGCTAAGCGATGGAGAAACGCACGAAGGAAAGAGCGAGGTGCTGCACGCGTATCAACAAGCTCACATATTACTGTGCCGTCAAAGAAGCCGTAGCGAGCTACGGCACGCGTGGCGCAAGTGTGCATATGATCTACAACTTTCTGAACAGCACCTATCCTGGCGTTTTTACTGCTGAGGAGCGCCGCGTGTGGCAGAAGGGCGTGCGCTCCGCGCTTGCGAAGCACAGCGTGTTCATAAAGATGAGGCTCGAGGGTAAACTGTGGTACTATGGCGTGCGGCCGCTGACAGAAGATGAGTTGCAGCAGGCCAAGCTCAGGTCTGTTCTGGGCACGGCAGGAAATGGAATAGGCGCGCATGCATACGCCGATTGGCGAACGATCGTAAGAAGTTCGATCGAGCAGTTCTGGCAGGAGAGCACAGCAGCAGTTGGTAAAAAGGCATTGCGTGTAAAAGAGAGCATTGAGCCGCTTGGCGAATCTACTATCTTTAGGTTGAAACAGAGATTTGACTGCTTGACAAAGCAAGCTAATAGACTTGGCCTTTACAACAGTCAGTCTGGTTCGGAGCGCCTTAGCCGTTCTGAGCCGCAGTGCGCCTACACGTCGGTGGGCATAATAAGGCTGATCCAGTCAGAAGAGCAGAACAGGTGCTAGCGGGACAATTGACAATAAATACTTCTAGAATAGGAATCAAATGCTCAGTAGATTAAATGATCTAAGGAAATTTATCCTAGCTGTTACCACTTCTAGCTTACGCAAGCTAAGGTAGGTATCACCTTCGTTCACAAACAAATCCTTGAGAAACATGGGTATTTAATTATCCGTACCTTAAATAGGTACAATTAGGCATTGGAGTTCTTCCAACTCCAACACTAGCTTTTTCTTGCAACAGCTCGTAGTAAAATCCTAGCATCCTCCGCCCAGAACAATTCAACCCATTCTATGCGCGCATAAAGCAGAAGCACCGCCCACAGACAAACAAATTCTGCCGCAGAAATTCTCTGTGCAGCATAAAAGCAATGCGGCGCCCCAAGCAAATCGCTAAGCCGTTCTCGTACTACGATTTGATAAGGATGGCGATCCGGACCTTCCCCGGTGAGAAGGCCACCTGCTCCATGATATTTCAGTACATGGCCGGCAGCTTCCCCAAGATCTTCAAATACTCGAACTCCAACACCTGGAAGAACAACATCCGGCAGACTCTGTCGAAGAACCCAGAGTTCGTGAAGTACCGCAACGAGCTGCGCGGGGTGCAGCACTACTGGACGTACGTGAGCCCCGAGCTCATAGAGGCCGAGGAGGACATCGTGTACTATGGGCGGGCTTACGGCGAGAAAAATTCGATGCAGGCGCTGCAGGCGAACAGCTCGAGAGAGCCTTGGGAAAGCACCCCCGGGCCTGCTGAATGGGGCAAAGATAGGCGGGTGCACAACAACCATGGCAATGCAGTCCTGCGGAGCAGAGATACAAACCGCGGGAGCCAAGAGCGACGCAAGGGCCATGGCACAGGGCGCAGACACCAAGGCATGGGGCGTGCCTTCTACAACGAGCAACAGGACCAGGAATTGAAAGAGTCTGAGTCTGAATAAATTCATACAGGCGCTCTTTTAGATTCAAGCGCTCTTTAAGAATGTGTAGAAATAAAGAGTTGTATGCTCGATCCTTATGTAGTAACTATATTACTATCACTTAAACACCCCCAGCAGCGCAACGATGCATAAACGAAAAATTTGATCGCCGAGAAAATTTACCAAGGCACAGCAAACAGAAACAAAACACATCTAAAGTGCAGCATTTGAATTTAATTCTTCCTTGTGACCTCAGGCAGAGAGAACTGTCTGCTGCCGCCGGACTGGATGACGTAGTCCTTGAGCAGTCTGCTCAGCTCGGAGTCGGAGGTGATGGCGGAGTTGATGTGCTTGGGCGCCATCTTCTTCTTGCCCTCGTTCTGGCAGCAGCTCTTGCCGCCGTCGAGGATTTCGAGCATGATGTAGGTGATGGCGGCGGAGCAGGCGCGCAGGGTGTCCCTGCTGACTCTCATCTTGGTGAGCTTCTTCACGAGCCGCTTGATGTGCGCGGGCTTGAAGGTCGTGGCGACCTTGTCCTCGGCGCTTTTCTCTTTCTTGGGATCTCTCTTACCACCTTTTCCAGACATTGATGGGGGTCCTACCAAATTTGCTTTTATAATTTTATTTGGCGGGAATTTGGGCAGCGGTGCGCGGCGCCTTGCTGTGCTGCTCTTTTGGTTTGGCGCGGCCCGGGCTTCTCGCTGCTGCGCTGTTATACACTAAAGCGTATCTGTATTGCGCCCACAATCTGTCTTTTCTGTGTGTTCGGCTGCTGAGCGGTTGTTGCGAAATTCCCGCCAAAACTGCGTGCCCGGCAGTTCTGCGCATGCGGTAAAATCTGCGCCTGCTTCTTCCCTGCACGGATGCATGAAATATAGCGATCATTGATATTGATACTGGCAGTAATAAAAGCCACTGCACTGTGCGTAAATACCACTGCATCAGGTTGCTGCCGCGTCTCGTCGCTCTGCTACTGGCTCGTGTTCCTGGCGATGCTAAAATTTTCTCTAAATCTGAAACACATCGGATGCGATGTGCGATATGAATAGAAACTGGTGGCTAGGATAGGTGTGCCATAATCTTCACTCAATAGTGCATAGAACATAGAGCAGCTAGATGTTGCCAGTAATCAACCACCCGCATAACTCGAAAAAAGCCCTTGTTAAAAATATCAAAAGACAGGAGCTTCGTGCCTCACAACAATCACATATCAAATGACACACTCCAGACCGGCAAACCCCGCAAAAACGGAAGAAAAGAAGTAAATTTATTTACTGCAGGGTGCCGCCTTCACGACCTCCTGGACCTCGCGCTTCTTCCGCGGCGCGATGCTGATCGACATCCCGTCCGTCTTCTTCTCCCACGCGTTCATGAACCCGAGGAAGTCCTTGATCGGCCCGTCGATGTACAGCTTGTTTCCCGCGCTCTTTGTTATCTGCGCGTTGATTGCCACGAACCAGCGCGCCGCGTAGCGCTGCTCCGGCTTGTCCTTGATTTCGAACCCGCTCAGGCCGTCCTTGGTCTCCGTGCAGTCCTCTGCGGCTGCATCGGTGCATTTGGTGGCGGACGGCTCGTTCTCTCGGTTGGGCTTCATCCGTTTGGTTTCTGGCTCGGCCTCCGCGGACGTACAATCGGGCGCTGCGTCGTCGGCGAGCTGCACCGGGACCAGCGCCGGGGAGGCATCGACGCTCGCGGCCACCCGCGGCTCCTCCTCCGGGATGTCCTTGAAGCAGCGCGGGAAGGGCAGCGCGGCCGTCACGTCCTTCACGCCCTCTATCTTCATGCAGAGCACGCGGATCTTGGACTCCGTGAAGCCCGACCAGGCGAGGAAGTCTGCCTGGTCGGCCGCGGTGATGGAAATCTCGAGGAACAGCTTGTACTTCTTGAAGAAGTCCGCGCCCTCGAAGAGCTGCGTGAAGTCGCCGCTGCGCATGATCTCGTGGCCGCGCACGAGCTCCGCAGTGATGTGGACCGCGGTGCTCTGCGTGACGTTGTGCGTGGAGCACATCGCGGGGTACGCCGGCGTTATCACGGGCATCTTGTGGTACTTGTCGGTGGGGTACGTCTTCGGGTCCCAGACCTTGAGGTGGTAGTTCAGGTCTGCGACCGGGCGCAGGAGCACGGGCGCGGGCCACTTCCACGTGGAGAAGTGCTCGAAGAAGCGCGCGAGGACGTCGTATGCGCACGCGCGCGGGTGCATCTGGCAGACCCGCGCCACGCAGATCGCGAACGCCACGCCGCCGAAGAACCCGTAGGCCGCGCCGTAGATGCGCCGGCGCTTGGCCCAGAGCTTGACCGCGCGCAGCGCCGCGTGGAACGCATCGGTGCGCGGGACGAGCGAGAGGATCGCGTCGGTCACGCGCGACCCGTTGAGGCTCACGATGCACTTCTCGTCCATGGCGCGCAGGATTGAGTCGCCGAGCAGGCTGATGGAGTCGCGGATGACGGGCAGCGAGAGGCGCGCGAAGGTGAGATCGATGGGGATGCCGTGGAAGCTCATCTTGATGAGCGGGACGTACGAGTCCTCGACCTTCGTCAGGTCGGCGACCGCGGCGTTGCTGCGCAGCTGCTCGTAGAAGACCGTGAAGAAGTCCGAGCGCGCCACGTGCCGCGGGACCACGCAGAGCGTGTCGATGTCGGCGCCGCGGTCGTGCACGCCGAGCCGGTACGAGCCGAAGGTGAAGATCTTGCCGCCCGGCCGGTCGGGGCTCCCCGGCACGCCCGCGACGAACTGCTTGACCATGTAGTCGAGCCAGCCGAGCACGCGCTCGCGCGTCTGCGCGGACTCCTCCGATTCGTAAAACCCGGATGCGTACAAGAAATCACACAAATCTAAGCTTAATTTATTTGCCTGGGGCTCAGACTCTTTGGTGCTGACCACGCCGCCGGCTGTGTACTTTGGCTCGCAGGTGTTGTCCATGGGCGCGCGCTGCGTGCGATTTTTGTGCTGAAAAATTTACAGAAAGAGTAAGACAGAGAATAATTATGTAGGAATGTGGCTGCTTATCATAATGGCACTGATGCATGAGATTAATGCATGAGATTAGTTTATGGTTACAGAAAAATAGCGGTGTACAATATTAATCTTAAAAAATAGCATTGTAGATCCTTTTAGCCCATTTTACATACTTTAGCGGTCCCCCGCTCCTCACCAATACAATTTTATACGGTTTTAACCACCCGCAAAGTTCTAGAAGAAAAACAAGGCATTCAAATTTTTCTAGAAAAAATTTACTTATAAGCAGCAGCCGCGCGGCCGCCCATGTACGTTGCAATAGACATCGGCTCGTACAAGACCGTGCTGCACGTCCTGCGGAACCCCGGTGCCGTGGACGGCAAGAAGCTCGAGAACCAGGAGTTCAGCACCGTGCTGTCGCTCACGAAGCCGCAGCGCTACTACGGCAAGAGCGTGAGCAGCGACATGCGCCGCGAGATTCTGCTGCGGCGCCGCGGATTCTTCGGCAACATCCGCGACTCCGAGGCGCAGAAGTATGTTCTGATGTATCTGAACTACCTGGCCGGTATGCTCGGCGGCGACCACTCTCCGGTGATGCTCGTGGTGCCAGAGTATTTCGGCGAGGCCGAGCGTACCATCCTGCAGGGCCTGGTGCGTGTCTCGCAGCTGCGCGTTGGTGGTTTCATATCGCACATCACGAGCATCGCTGCGTGCGGTGCGCTGCGCGATGCTGAGTACCCCGAGCACTTTGCGGTGGCTGACTTTGGACACAACAAGTCCGCCGTTGGGCTGTTTGAGTACAAGGAGAAGAAGCTCACGCCCAAGCTCCGCCGTTTCATCAAGCGCGGTGCCGCCGACTTCGATGCTGCGCTCGCGAGCCTTCTGATTGAGAAGCACGCGTTGCAGAACGACGCAGTGATGCACGAGCGTCTGCTGCCCACGCTGGACAAGATCAAGAAGGGCCTGAACACGCTCGAGTCCCTGTCCACCTCTGTGATCGTTGATGATGACTACAACAAGCAGCCGCTTGAGATCACCAGAGACGAGTTTGTAGCGGCCACTAAGGGCGTTGCTGACGAGATGCACGGCTTTGTCGCCGGGCTCATGGCGCAGCCTGATTTCGCTGGCTGCGGCCGCGTAGAGGTGGTTGGTAGCAACTACAACTCCTTTATCATCAAGGATATTATGAGCGGCGTTAAGCACTCGACCATTCTGCATCCCTCGCACTCCGCTGCGATCGGTGGCTGCCTGGCCCTGATGGTGAGCACCAAGGGCTCCGAGTACAGCGTTAAGGAGATTGTGGGTAGCGTGATTACCGTGCAGCCGCTGGCCCAGGACGAGGGCAAGAAGATGAAGGAGACGGTCGTGTTCAAGGAGGACGCGCTGCTCGGTGATTCTGAGACCGTTCGTTACAGCAGAGCTGGTCCGTTTGTGCTGCGCGTGCTGGAGAACGGCAAGCCGGTCGGGCAGATCAGCATAAACAAGATGGAGACCGAGAGCGTCGAGAAGGTCAGAGTTACGCTGAGCCTTAATTCGTACGGCCTGGTGGAGGTCGCGTCGGTCACCGCGCAGGCGGAGGGCGACGAGGCGCCCCGCTCCATCAACTTCAGCTACGCCTCCGACTACCTGCTCACCGAGGAGGCGCTGGAGGCGATCAGGAGCGCGGACGAGGAGTACGCTGCGCCCGAGGCGGAGTATCTGAAGACCTCGCAGCTGCGCCACGCCGTGGAGGCGAACATGGACGTGTTCGTGCAGATGCTCGACCGCAACTTCCCTGGGCTCGTTGACTACGACGAGAAGGACCGCATCGAGGATGTCATCGACGGCTTCTTCGGTACGATCGGCAAGAGCTACGAGGACGAGGTGAAGATCAAGGACCGGTTGTACGCGAGCCTGCATTTTGTCGGGGACAAGCTCGCTGAGCAGGAGACGCTTCTGCGCGATGAGATCACCGCAGTCCTGGAGGAGATCAGACAGGTCGCGCCGGGCAGCTGCAAGACGCCGGCCGACTACGAGCTCTACCGCGCCAAGTTTGCGCTCGGTGCGTTCCTCGAGAAGCTTAGCCTTTCCCTCGAGAAGTTCACGGCCTTCGATCGCGGGGCTTTCGACTCTCTGATCGCTGGTGCGAAGGTGACGATCATGCAGAAGCGCAGCGAGATTGAGCGCGCCCGCATCGCCGAGGAGGAGAAGAAAAAGGCTGAGGCCGAGGGCTGTGCCAAGGAGGGTTGCGCCAAGGACTGCTGCCCCACTGAGTGCTGCGCTGCCGAGGAGTGCACTGATGATTGCGGATGCGGCGATGCTGCAGAATGCAGTGATGCGGATGCTGCGAAGAATTCTGCCGACTGCTACTCCGCTGATGCTGTTTGAATCGGTAAAGAATAAATTTAGGTTGCACAGCTATTATTTTGTTCATTGCAACTGGTCATATGAGATGAACTAGTTTGCGTTCTTTACTTTTGATTAGAACATATCTATCATATCATCTATTACAGCATACTCATGTATTCTCAACTAGTTTTACGCTATAACAGCTTAATAACGATCTAATTTATTCATACTGCTTGGAAGCTGCAGCAAGCTCTACGTTCAGCTGTCCAGCAATGACGGTGCGGTACATCTTGACAGTCACGACCAGCACCAGACACAGCAGCAGTATGAAGACGCATCCAAAGACAGCGGTGGTAAGCGCGTCCCTGCTGAAACCGTAGTACCCCGGCTTGGGAAATATCCGCTCCTTGATGTCAAAGGTCACTACGCGGCGCTCGCCGTCGCTTACAATGCGCTTCTTTATCAAAAAAATATCGCGGTATCTGCTGCGGTCCACCTTGCTCGATTTGATGGATGAGGCGATCTGCCCGTGCACCTCGGGGCTCAGATCGGCCATTTCCCGCGCCAGCACGTCGCGCACGCTGTCGACATCGGCCTTGATCTGGTTCTTCTCGATCGTGGTGGGACGACCCTGGCTCTCGGAGCTCAGCTCGGTGCTGAACTCGTTGGCGAAGAGCGACTCGTTGATAGCGTTGTGGATGCGTCGGTGCACGACGTGGTGCCTCGTGCTGGGCTGCTCGTCCGCGCCCACCTCTGCGCTGCGCGTGTCCGGCTGCAGCGAAACCTCGACCGCTCCGTTCTCCACAGCGCCGATGGAGTAGGCCAGCGCATGGGCCGTGCTGAGCAGCAGTGCGAACATCATCATTGTGTTGTGTTGTTTGCCGATGGGTTATCTGCTTTGTTTTGCGCCGTATCAGACCGGGCGGGCACGCAGCAGCCGCTACGGACAATCTGGCATCAGCGCCTCAAAATTGGAGCCCATGGACGCGAGAGTGGAAGCCGCGCTGGACAGCCCCGTCCTCGAGACGCAGGCCGCCGTGAAGACGTTCCTCAGGGAAACCCGGGGCCTCATAGACGCCTACGAGCGCGAGCTGTACGAAAGCGAGGCGCTGGACAAGGCGGCCGAGGCGCGGATCAGAGCGTGGCGCGCGCGGCTGCTCGCCATCGTCAGGGAGAACAAGGACCGGCCGGACGGAGACGCGCCCGCCGGGACGGACGAGGGCCCCGAGGACCGGGAGGGCCTGGACACGCTCAAGATGCTCAACCGCCAGCTCCTCGTCGCCGAGACGAACCAGCGGCTGCTGGAGCGCGGCACGCTAAAGCTGGTCGGGCTGTCGTACTCGTGCACCGACATTGAGCAGGCAATCATCGATGCGCGCAAGAAGATGAGCGAGGGCAGGAGCAAGGAGCGCGTAGAGCGGAGGAATCTGCTGCTGAGCTTCATATTCTTCATCTGCGTGTGCATATTCATCCTCGTGGACAAGTGCCGCGCCAAGTTCGCTGGCAGGCCTGCGCCTGTGTACACTAAGCCGCCCTCCGATCTTCTGTGATGCGTAGATTCTATAATGCGAGTATGCTTGAACGGTATGTGCTTGTGAATTAAAAATAGACGTCTTCTTTAGTTCTTATTACCCGAACGTAGTGTTTAAGAGCAAGCTCGTGCATAGCACCAGGCTTAGCATAATAATCGCGACTCTGTTTCATTTCATAGATTCGTTGTATCCTTCAGAGTTCGGGCAATGCAAATACCATTGAGCACAGTATGATCGATTGGCCAGTAACTGTGATCGTGCCTGAACTCCCATGGCTCTAAAACGTACGTTTCAAGTTCCTGTCATATTCCGAGCGCGCTCGCCAGCACATGCTCACAAAGCTGCTTATCCTCGTAGTCATTACGATGCAGGTTTTCACGGTCATAATCCTGTACCGCAACAACCCGTCGTCGGTGACTATAGGCGGCTCCGACTCCGACAAGGGAGACGGCTCAAATGCGATAGCCACGCCCGACACAGCCAGCTCTGTAGTCGGGGGCCCGGACGATAAGAAGGACGCTGGGGAGGCGGCTGGAAACACGCCGCCGCCGGCATCTGGTGCGCAGCCACCTGCCAGCCCCGATCAGCAAAAGAGCAAGGATCAGCACCCGCCGCAGCCGCCAAAGGACCAGCACCCGCCGCCGCAGCCGCCCAAGGACCAGAACGCACCGCCGCAGCCCGAGAGCAAGCTCGCTTCTGAGACCTCGGGGCTCACCGGCCCGTCCGACCTCGGGAGCCGCCTCGCGCACAAACCGCCGCAGCCCAACGCCGCCTGGAGCCAGTCCAGCGGCCTGTTCGCGCGCGATTTTGCCGAGAGCCCGATCATCGACAAGGTGAGATAATCCCAGCAACTAAATTAATTAAGCATCCGGAATCGTTGTACGGTGCAGCGGCCCAGGCCTCCTTGCACAGGATCAACGCACCCCTTTTATTATTTTGCCGCACTGCTCGTGCAGCTGTAAACAAATCGCATCGCGTAGTGACGCACAGACAGGAGCAATGGACACAATTTAATGGCTGAACAGCTTCTCAATGAGCAGGTTGTAGCAGACCATGCCCCGGTCGTCGGGCGCGAACATGCCCATGAGGCAGTTGATATCCTCCGCGGGCAGCGCATCCTCGCCGTCCGCGAGGATCGTCTGCAGCTCCGACGCGCTGGCGTAGCCGCTGCCCTCGGGGTCCATGGCCTGGAAGGCGTCCTTGACCGCCTCGCGCGAGGAGAACATGTTTGCGGCGTCGCACAGGCAGGCCTTGAAGCCGCCCATGTCCACGGGCCTCCACTCGCGGCCTTTGACGACGTGCCCGAGGCAGCGCAGCGCGAGCGGGACCTTCTCCGCGGGTATTGTCCCGTTCTGGTCCACGAACATGTTGAAAACTCTCTGCTCCTCTGAAATCTTCGAATGCATGGGGGTCGGCACGGGCGGCTTTGAAATAGCAACCGGATCAAGTGTGTAGTGTCCAATGGAGGGATGCGATTGCAGCAAGCGGCCAGCATGCGCACAGGCGCGCAATCATGTGCCATCGCGATATGATCAGAAGCACCGCCATTAACAGCTGATTCGCAAAAAAGATTTCCCATCCGGGAATCGAACCCGGGCCCTAAGAGTGAGAGTCTTAAATCCTAACCACTGGACCAACGGGAATAACTAAAAAAATACCGATGTACAGGAGAGTCGTACTGTTGAGCTGAATCACGTGAACGCTATGAAAGATATGCCACGGCTCGCTGAGAAAACACTAAACAAACGATACACACCGCCCATGAATAAATACTTTAGTGCTCAATGCTCGTCCTCGCCGTCGAAGAAGTCCACGATGATGTTGTACGCCTTCTGGCTGACGACCGTGCTGGCCACGTCCTGGAGCTCCTCTATCTCGTCCACGACCGAGCAGTCGATCATCGCCTGCACGACGGGGTTGTCGCCGAACCGCGCGCGGATCTTCTCGCCGGCCTCGAGCGCGTAGCGGAACGCGTCGAGGTGCTGCGCCTGCAGGTCCGGCGTGTTGCTGATCGCCGCGAGGTACGACTGCATGGCCTGGATGATGTTGTTGTCGAGCAGCGGCTGGAGGCGCTCGGGGAACCGGGAGCAGAAGTGCAGGATGTTGAGGACCGCGTACGAGGCCTCCTTGCGGATGTAGAGCTCGTAGTTGTTGATCGAGTCGATCAGCAGCGCGACGAAGCCCGCGTCGATGACGTACGCGACCTGCTCGGGCGTGCCGGCCGTCACGTTCGAGAGCAGCCAGCAGATGTCCTTGCGCAGCCGCGGCAGCTTCTTGGTCTCGTAGTTGTAGAAGACCGTGGGCAGGAAGCTGAGGAAGCCGCCGCTCACGATCACGCCCGTGGCCGCGTCGGAGCCCGTGACGATGTTGCCGAGCGTGCGGATGATCGGGCAGACCGCGAACGCGGCGATCTTGGCGAGGCTGGCGTCGAAGGGGGGCGCGGCGACCCCGTCGGCCTCGATGCGCTTCGTGCTGAGGCGCGCGGCGAACGCGCTGAGCAGGTCGTGGCAGCGCCGCATGATCGGCGAGGCGAGGACGGTCTCGGTCAGCTCGGGGCTCATGTCCACGATGTAGCTGATCGACCAGAAGCAGTCCGAGACCACGTCGGAGTCGTCCAGCATGATGAGCTTCTCGACGACGTTCTCGACGATCTCGAGCACCTGCGCGGAGGGCGCCGGGCTGCGCCCGCGGCACAGATTCGCCATCAGCCACGTGAGGTTGCGCAGCACGCGGATCTGGTCCTTCATGATGGTGTAGCGCTCGATGAGCGGCACGATGCGGAACAGCGCGCCGCCGTCGATGATCTTGTCGCGGATCTTCTCGCAGTCGCCGGCCAGGTTGCCCAGCGCCCACACGCTCTGGTCCACGATCCCGTGGTCCTCGTCGTTGAGCATCGCGATGAGGCTCGGGATGGCCTGCTGGTCCGCGAGGTAGTTCGTCTGCTCGGTGGTCCCCGACGCGATGTTCGTGACGACCCACGCGGCCTCTATCTTCGTCTTGTTTATGATCGCAGGCACGGCGTCGCGGAAGCCCGCGTACGCCGCCGTGTCGAGCAGCTGCACGATCCGCGGGACGACGCCCGAGTCGATCACCGCCTGGATCGGCGGGTTCTCCTCCACGCTCAGGCTGTTCCGGCAGTCGTACACGGCCTTGTACACCACCTCGATGCTCGGCGCGTTGAGGCGCTCGTGCAGCTGCGCGAACGCCGCCTCGGCCGAGCGGTCCGCGGCCGCCGCGCGCTTCTTGTTCAGCAGCTCGTCGGTGCGCTGCCGCCGGATCTCGACCTGCTGGTCCTCGCGCTTCCGCCGCTCCGAGCCGGCGGTGCGGTCGCTAAACATGTAGGAACGCGACATGGGTTAAAAATTTCGAGTGGGTTTCTCGGCTGGGCGGGCTGCCAGTGGATGCTGCTAGCGAGTGCTGCTAGTGTATGAATAGTGGTTGC
Organism: Pancytospora philotis; assembly: GCA_023647555.1. Classification (NCBI taxonomy): domain Eukaryota; kingdom Fungi; phylum Microsporidia; genus Pancytospora; species Pancytospora philotis. The sequence continues at coordinate 15,486 of JALRLY010000213.1, forward strand.
TGTGTGTAGCATGGGGAGGATGGTTCTGTTGTATCATGATAAAAGCATGGCGTAGCATTTATCATTGTACGAGCATGGCTCGGCATGGGACTACGGTCGAAGCGTTCATCTTTGCAGAGGAGCCACGCATCCGGAATAGCTTAGAAGCACTGCTCGACGCTCATATGCAAAGGCAAAATATACGAATGAACTTTAAGTAATGGCTCTTCTTGATACTCAATAGCTTGTTCGACGCGCACTATGCTCGCTGCTATTGCTGGGCTGTGTGCATACTGCACCATGGCTCCATCATCATATGTGCTGATCTCCCCTCAGTCCGCGATCTGATATTCTGATACGCGTTCCAGAACTTCTCCACCAATATCGCTCGGACCGGCACAGCAGGCGCCCCAATAGGGGCGCGCCGCCCGCCAATGAGGCGCCCGCGGCAGCTGCTACGTGCGGCACACAAGACACCATCACGCCAGCCCAGCCCCTGTTTCGTTTCTAAAACGTCAACAGTGATTAAAAAAATTGCAAAATCACCCTTATCATGCGTTTCCAGGTGGACATTACAGGCGACTTCAACAACATCGTGGGGCTGGCGGTGGCCCAGAACTTCTACATAAACATCGAGTGCGCGAAGTGCCGCACGGCGTACAAAAGCATGCTGACCATCACGGAGGACTCGAAGGAGCAGGTCAAGGTGCGCGGCAACAAGTACAACCTCGAGACGTACAACCTCGTCGTGAAGTGCCGGCAGTGCGACAGCGAGATGGCCATCAAGCTGCACCGGCCGACGCACACGGTCACCGCGGAGCTCAACGAGAGCTACCCCGACGAGCAGCGGCACATCGAGCTCTTCCCCGTCGAGAACGGGCGCTGCCACATCTCGACGGTGCAGTCCGACACGGCCGTGCTCGTCGCTGTGGACGGGCTCATTCTCGACGCCGTCGACACGCACGGGCGGCTGTACGAGAACTGCGACTTCAAGGACCGCGTGCTGGTGGAGGTGGCCGAGAACGGGCAGACCGTGAGCATCCAGGACTTCCGGATCGCGGTGGCCGAGTTATGAGTAAATTGCTCTTCTTATTCTTACTGTTTGTGGAGGAATGGTTGTCATATTTTTGATATTCTTATTGTTTGTGGAGGAGCGATCATTCTTTTTTGATCATTGCTCCATGAGCCTAAAAACCCGGCTGAGCGATTTGATTGCGAGCGCTGTAGCCGAGCCCATCCGTGCTCGGCTTTTAGCGCAGTACAGCTGAATGCAGCCAAGCCGAGCGTGCAGATTCTGCCGTGGCCCTGCCCCTTTTCTTATTCTAGAGTGTATTTAAAGCCCATCAGCGATATCCTTTCGCCAGCACCACCGCTGCAAGACACACGCACATCCGGCACGCAAAATTTTTTCCCATGATCGAGGAGATAATCGAGAAGCTGTACAAGTCGCAGGTGCCGACCGAGGCCGAGATCGAGCACATCTGCGAGCTCGCCTCCGAGATCCTCCTGAAAGAGGAAAACGTGGTGAGCGTGCCGTCGCCCGTCACCGTCTGCGGCGACATCCACGGGCAGCTCTACGACCTCTTCGAGCTGCTGAAGATCGGCGGCGTGCCGCCGTACACGAACTACCTCTTCATGGGCGACTACGTGGACCGCGGCTACCACTCGGTCGAGACCGTCGCGTTCCTGCTCTGCCTCAAGATCAAGTACCCGGACCGCGTCTGGCTGCTGCGCGGCAACCACGAGAGCCGCCAGATCACGCAGGTGTACGGCTTCTACGACGAGTGCGTGCGCAAGTTCGGCAGCTCGAACGTGTGGCGCCTCTTCACCGACCTCTTCGACTGCCTGCCGATCTCCGCGGTCGTCAACAACGACACGTTCTGCTGCCACGGCGGCCTGAGCCCGTCGTTCGACACGCTCGACCAGCTGCGCAGCATCGACCGGCGCGTCGAGGTGCCGCACGAGGGCACGATGTGCGACCTGCTGTGGTCGGACCCCGACGAGATCGCCGGCTGGGGGCAGTCGCCGCGCGGCGCGGGCTTCACTTTCGGCGCGGACGTGACGGCCGCGTTCAACAAGCGCAACAACCTCAAGCTGATCTGCCGCGCGCACCAGCTCGTCAACGAGGGCTACAACTGGAACCACAGCCAGTCGTGCGTCACGATCTTCTCCGCGCCGAACTACTGCTACCGCTGCGGCAACCTCGCGTCGCTGATGGAGATGGACGAGAGCGGCAACCGCGAGTTCACGCAGTTCGACCCCTCGCCGACGAAGATCGAGGACTTCTCGGCCTCCAAGATCCCCGACTACTTTTTATAGGCGGGCTGCGAGGCTGGCTGCGAGGCGCCGGCTCGTTGCCTAGTTAAATACTGTTTAGATGGTGGTTGGTGTCTTTTGCTTGCTCTGCTGGTCATTTTAATGTTGCTGTTTCACTGGCGGATCCTTTATTGCAATATTATCGAATGCGGTAGCGGTTGCACGCTCTTACCCGACAGTGGTTCTTTTATTGGCGATTGCTGAGACGTCTGTTATACGCAGAGCCCTTGTACTGCATCCCATGCGTTTTAGACAAGCTTCATTTCTTCGTGAAAAACGACTCCATATAATATTAGACCTAGTGCATAACCTTTTGCTGCGATTCTCGGCCGCTTCACCGGTAAAATTTTCACAACGTCGCGATTTCGATTATTCCCCATGCTGGCCGGGGTCCTCCCGTTGCTCTATTACGGCGGCGTGTGCGGCAAGGGCAGTACCAGTGCGCCCAGAATCACAATGCAAGAGTGTGCCTATTTCGCTGAATTGGGCGTGGCGGGGCTCAGCGTTCTTGAGGATAAGGTGCTTGACTCGGTCTACAAACGCTGCTCGCAGTACGACTCCCCGGAGATCGGGCGTGGTGTGCTCGATAGCGGCCTGCCGAACGCTGATACGGAGGACAAAGCGCGCTACGTGGTTCTTTCGGTGCTTGAAAAAGCCGGCCAGCCTGTACTTTTCGCGTGGCTGCTCGGAAAATTCGGCTACGCGGGTTGCCTACTGTTGCGCAAGCTGTTCAGCGACCTCTTCATTGAGAGTCTCTTCAAACTGCCGGCAGCAAGCGATGACAGTGCATTACGCCAGGAGTTCCGCCGCACGGAGGCGCGTTGCCGCTACGCATTGGATGGAATCTATCAATTCTTGGAGTGGAGGGTGGTAACGGACGGTAGGAAGGGCCTGCTGCAGCTCGCAGAGAATCGCAACGGGCAAGATCTGGCGATTTATACACTTAAAGCGATGTTCAGAGAGAAAACAATGACGCTGAGCTCTGCGTTTACGGAGCTGGTGAACTCATGGGCTGATGATGCCAACAGGCGTCGCCTTCTGCTCCCCGCCGTCGTCGAGTATATCCAGTTTGTGCTGGAGCTGAACTTCTGTCGCCATACAAAACAAACGGAGCTACGGGACTCTATTGTCAGGCATGTGCATAAGTCTTGCGATACCACGCGCGAGTGTTTTGAACTTCTCTATGGATTCTCCTCGCTGCGGTTACGCTCCGCAACGGTTAATAAGTACATATGCGTAGAGCTGGATGGAGATATCAGCCTGAGCTTCGTGCGCAAATACCTAGCTTACATTCAAACGATGCCGAACACCTTTTCGAATGTGAGCAGTGGAGTTTACAATTTCTTTCAGGCTTTGTTGCCGCCCGTGGCCAATTTCCACAACGACGAAAACAGCAAATGGAGGAGCGACCCGGAGCGGTTCAGACTGATTTCACCGAGGTGGCTGCGGGAAATGTTCGAGGATCTGCGCGACAACGCCGTCCACGAAGGCAGAAGATCCGAGCTCATGCGCAAATACATGGCTATGGTAGACGATGAGGTATTCAGCGCCATCATGTTTCCGCTTAAAAGGGAAGAGCGCCCGAAGCTTGCGGATTTCATGCTTGAGCATCGACTGGGCACGACGATAGAAAACAAGTATAAGGTAGCTTAAACCAGGATCGCCGACGCACAGATGTAACTGAGCTACACTAGGAAAAATTAGATATGCTGCAGATCCTTTAAGCGCTTAGCTGTGTAGTGGCCTGTGCTCGGCAAAATGAACCAAGAACTGGGCAGTAACGAGCACTCTAGGTAATGTTATATACGGTTGCGAATACGCCCATTTAATACACTGTATACAGGCACTACGGTTATAAGTCGCAGAAACTGGCTGGGTGCAGCGCGATTAAATAAATCGTTGAGTTGTATGGTGTTTTGAACGATGAAATCCGTGTCGGCACGTGTATATTCTGCAGATCGGGGGTTGCCGAGTAGCAAGTAATAGCTCTTTCATAAGCAAACACATACTTGATCGCACGAACAAAACTTGTGAACAGTGAATTTAATTATGGAGTTGCGGGTTTCCAGCAACCGCGCCGTCAGCCCTGAGCAGCACCGTATTGAGCTTGCGGATGGCTGCTGCTCTGTACTTCAAAGAGTGTAACAAAACGTCAAAGCAGACAGCAACGTAATCCTTTTCCTTTTGTAACTCGGAACTCCATATGCGGATACTAGCCATATCTCGACCGCGTATGGCATGCGCGAGCGCACAAAATTTGGCGCCGTAGCACTCTCTCAATGTATCAGCAAAACGGTGGGCAATTTCTATGTGCACGCTGCAGCAACGCGCCTGTGGAATTGAGTCACACTTGTCAGCGATAGATTCGATTTCTGATTTAGAGTAAGTGAGGGCCGTTATAAGATCCATAAAAAATACCCGCAGGC
>JALRLY010000229.1:0-30810 GCA_023647555.1 Pancytospora philotis
GCCGAAATTCAGCTTCCTAGACATCGCCTTGGCCAGAGTGAAGGTGTGGAAGACGCTGGCGTCGAACACGAGCCTGATGATCAATGCCATATCCTCGTCCTCTAGTTCGATGCGGTTCTTGCCGGCGTGGAGCAGCGCCTTTACACGTTCCAGCTCCTGCAGTGTGATGAACCTCCCCGGCGGCGTCCTCCCCTCTTCTATGTCCTTCAGGAAAGCTACGAACCGCTCGTCATTGACGTAGAAATCATAAAGCCGCGGCTTGTGGATGTCGCCGTTGACCTGCTGCGTCTTCAGGCCCTCCACAATCATACTGTAAAGTGAGTCATTGAGGCCATGCAAAAAGAAACCCACGAACATCTGAGTTAAAGCTCTCGTCTTCTCCTTAGGGTTGGTGAGGACAGGCTGGGCGGCGTCTGTCGTGCTCAGCGCCTGAGCATCGTTTCCTGGGTCCTCGCTACGTGGCACACTATTGCCGTATTCAGGGCTGTATAAACCGGGATTGCATGTCTGCCTAAGATCCTGCCGCGACACCCCGTGCGGCAAATGAGGGGACCAGCGTGGATCCTTCACTCGGCACTTGTTGATTTGCTTAAAAAGCACCACCGTCGAATCACCTTTCGGGGCGTCCCGGGTGAGACAGCTGTCAGTTTTTCCAGCGCTTTTGACCGCCGCACGCTGACGCTTCTGCAGATCCTTAATCCACGAGATCCCTTCCTTGCGCAATGTCTCCTGGTGCCTCCGGTGTCTATGGCCGTGGGCCGAGTGGACATGGAGGGAGTCGCTCACTGAAACCGTCAGCCACAGTAACGACAGGAAGAAAAGCAGCGGGTGCAACACCTGCATGGGCAAAACATATTCCCGGATTTTATAGTGCATGTTGTGATGCACACACCTGGACGCATCAGATTTTTAATAAATGTGTCCGCTGGTGCCACCTGATGACGCGACCTTACGTGTATAAATGTTGTCACGCGAGCCGACCACTGGTTAGCGGGGTGGAAAACAAATAAAATCTGTTCGAACAACAGTACATGTCAACTTGCGTTTAATGAGTATCAGGTTTTCAATGATGATACAATATCTACGCGGTTGATTCATTCGTATTCATCCATGGCTGCGCAGGGCCTCTGTTAGTTTAGGCTCTACGCTCATTCTACTTTGAGGTCTATTGAAGCCCGGCCTGCGACCTTGTTTTACTGCTTCCGTATACTTTGTTTTACTGCTTCCGTATTTGCGCTCTACACTGCCTGTTTGTTAGTTTTCGCGATGCGCGGCTGTGGACGTTTTGGATCTCTGATTGTTCAACGATGCAGCGTCTTGCAGTGCAGGCATCGCCCGTCGCGCTCTCTGCGGTGTTGTGGCAAGCAGCGCTGCATGCTTGTGCGATTAGTGGAGTTGATTTGGAAAGCATGCAGAAGTGCTCGTGGTGAGCTTGACATGCTTGGATATGCGTTTGTACAGTACGCCCGATAGTGGTAGCCATCGTCGCTCAAGCGGTCCTCATTACCAATCGAACTCGATGACCACTTTCCAGACCTTCTGGATTTCTTAGCTGGCGGCTCGGGCCGAGTCACTGAAAGCATCCCAGACACAGGCTTCATTATGGACCTTCGGGTCGTTACAGCTAGCTACTCTGGTATGCTTTCAGTAATGTCGGGGCGCAGTGCGATAAAGCATTTATGCGCCTGATGGCCCTGCGGGAAGCAGGCGGGGCAAGACAAGCGAACGGGATCCGCTGCCACGCCCCAGCAAAACTAACACACGCGCAGAGAAATTTATTCAAGCACCCGCAGGCTGCTGGCAGCCGTCATCGTAGCTTCTGGCGCTGTTGACGTAGTTGTAAATGCGCCTGGCCTCTCTGAGAAGCACCGCGTGATCGATAGCATCGCTGCCGAAAGACTTGGTCCACGCATTGAACAGGATGATCACGTGCTCAATGTACTGCCGCGCCTTGTTAGCGAGGTGGTGTTCTAATGCAACTTCCTTGCCATTCTTGCTGTAAAAGATCTTGTCTTGGCTGCAGCCGGCGTAGGCAAGGCTGAAGAGCTCGCCCGACAGGATGCTCACTGTGACTGGGAGGGCAACCTCCAGCCTGCCGTTCGAGCCGTGCACGGCCATCAGGTACCCGTACATTGCCTGTAGGAATTCGGCGGCTGTCCTGTGTCTGCCGAACTCCAGGCCGAGGGGCCGCATGGCTACCCTCATCAGGCCGTACATCTCGAGCGTGTTTCTGACGAAGGCGAGCTTTGTGAACCGCCGCTTGTTGGAGCGGCTGAGGCTGCTGAACGGCGCGCCGACCTCAACCTCGTCCAGTATGCGGGCCACGTCGGCTTGCGAGATGTAGAAATTGGCGTTCTCGTCGTTCTTCTCCCACGTGGCCAGGAAGTGGGCGAAGCGCCGGCTTTTGAGGAAGTAACGGCCGAAGGGCGTCACCATCCCATCAGATTCATCGTATTTTTGGATGAACGGTGCGGGGTTCCACATCTCGTCGTACATGACCGAGATGTTGTTCTCCTCCTCCTGCTCAGAGCCTGAGTCGTCTGGATCGGCGGCCGCAAAAGTTGGCTGTACTGCTGCCGCAGTCGTGGGATCCGCATCTTTGTATGCGCTGGGCAGGGTGAACTGCGCCTTATTGAGCACACTGTAGAGCCTGTTGTCGCCCTCGCTGTCATTGGCCTCTGAGGGGTTTGATGCCGCCTTTTCATTATGCTCCTCGCGATCCTGATCGGCACTGCGCAGGCGCCTTCCGCGGTGGTGTCTGCGCGTCCTCTCAGCCGCATCGCGTATGAAGATATCGCTTTCGCACAGCCCGTGCAGTATCGGCCGCGACCCGTTTACCCTCTCGCTCTTAGGGACCACCGGCTGGCCTGGATAGTAGCACCAGAACAGCATCCCATCGATCTTCCTTTCCCGGTCTTCCGCCATTGCCAGCTCCGCGACTTTGGCGAGGAGCCTATCCAGCTTATCACTGTCGCGGTTGGCCCGCGAAGATGCGCCGCTAATGGGCTGCGCTTCAGCGATCGGAGAGCCATTAAGGCTGAGCAGGGGGAGAAAGAGCATAAGCAGCAGGCTCAGCATAGAGTAAATATCCATGGCATACTGCACCCCGGCGTTTATATGGTATCTGAATGATCATGGTGATATAACTAAATGCATTATAAATGCTTGAGTGCACTTGCCTTACGTCGGCTATCACGTTATATGTGATGGCGCTCGGCGCGCGATCGTGCGGTAAATTTTGGGGCCGGCTAGAATGGGCTGGGCACGCGGGCTATTTCGTAAAATCCACGTGGCCGCGGGCGAGAGCTTCTGGCTTGTGATGCGATCACAGTGCGCTGGCTGGAGCGCCGGAGAGGATAGCGACAGTGGCAACACGGCTGCGGCTCCAGCCATAGTTTTAAGGGCAGGCGTAAAGCGGCTTTGTAAGTGCTTAAGCGCTGTTTTAAACGGAGAATCTGCAATTAGAGGTTGATCTAGGCGGGCTAACAGGAGCGCCGCCATATCACCATGAAGCCAACACTAGTTTCGAGCATTTTATTTGAACGCCAGCTGTTGGCAGCCATCATCGTAATTCTCGCTGTGATTTACGTAGTTGTTTATGTCTCCAGTGATCCTTAACAGCACATCAGGCTCGATGGCAGCGTTAGTGGACTCGCGCCACGCCCTAAACATAATAATGATATGCCTGATGTACAGATGCGCTCTGTCGGCCTTGAAGTATTTTTCCGCATTTTCCTCGCCATTCTTCTCGACGAAAGCGCTGTCCGGGCGGCAGTCGGCGTATGCGAGGCTGAATAGCTCGCCCGTTAGGATGCTGGCCGCCACTGGGAAGGCGACAACGAACCGCCCGTGGGACCTTTGCACGGCCATCAGATATCCGTACATGGCCCGCAGGAACTCGTCGGCCGTCCTGTGCCCATCGACTCTGAGGCCGAGAGGCTTCATGACGACCCTAATCATGCCGTACGTCTCGAGTGCGTTCCTCACGAAGACCAGCTTGGCGAACAGCTGCTTATTATATTCGCTGAGCCTATGGAAGGGCGTGCCGGCATCTAGTTCGTCTCGTATACGGTCTACGTCATCCTGCGAAATGTGGTACTTGGCGTTGGCGCTGTTCTTTTCCCACGTGGCAAGGTAGTGCACAAAGCGCTTGCTTCTAAGGTAGTAGTGGCCGACGGGCGTTGCCACCCGGTCTGCATCAGCCGGTTCCTTATTCCACATTTCGTCGTACAAAATCGAGAGATTGTTCTCCTGCTCAGAGTCCGAGTTTTCTGGATCGGTGTACGTGAGCACCGGCTGCCCCGACTCGTTGAAGGTGATCTGCGCTTTGCGAGCCGCGCTGGGCGGGCTGTACCTAGCGTTGACGAGGGCCGAGTAGAGCGCATCGGGGCGCTCGCTCTCGCTGGACTCAGAGACATCCGCTGCCGCCTCTTCATTCTCCTCTTCGCGGTCCTGGCTAATGCTGCGCGGGAGCCTCCCGACGCGGTGTCTGCGGACCCTTTGAGCTGCGCCGCGCGTGAAGATATCGCTTTCGCATATCCCGTGCAGAATCGGCAGCGACCCATTTAGTCTCTCGCCCTTGGGGACCACCGGCTGGCCCGGATAGTAGCACTGGAACAGCATCTCATTAACCTTCCTGTCCTGATCTTCTGCTTTCGCCAGCGGACTGGGCTTCGCCGCAGCGATCGCGTAGCTGCTGAGGCTAATCAGGACAAGGAAGAGCGCAAGAAGCAGGCGCAGGGCGTAGTAGACGTCCATATGGATGGCCATCTCATCTGCTTATATAGCGCCTGGCTGATTGTAATGATGCAATCAAATGTATAGCGAGTGCCTAGCCTGTGACTATTGACAGGCGGTGATGGCTCATGACTGATTGTCAAACCCACTCAAAACCTGTAATATTTTGCTCCTGAACCCGCAGAACGCCAAGTTTATAGCTGATACTGCTCGTGAAATGCCCGCGCTATTTAGAGGTGCGCATGCTTTGCAGTGCACAGTGCATTCTGACTGCAGCATCCGTGTCCAGTAAATTTTGAGGCAGCCGAGAAGGGGCTGGCCACGCGGCCTTTTGGCATATACGCATATTCCACGTATACGCCTGCTGACGCAATGCGTCCACGGTGCTGCAGGCTAGAGCGCCAGCGGAGAGTGGCTCTGATAGAAGCGGTACCGTAACTTCGGCCACAAGACGGGTTGTCAACCATGCTTATGCTCACTAGAGAGGCAAGGCTAGTGCGTACTGCATCTCATTGGAACAGCGAGTAGTGTGTGTATTATTCGACGATGATGCAAATAAATGAAGTGAGCTGATTGCTTGGCTCCCGCTGATGTGGCGTGTCTCGAGACAGCCCGCGTGAAGTTGGCAATAAGCCACAAAATCAGTATTGAAGCGGCTGCTGCTCTTGCGCGGAAAGTGGGCTGCAGTGCCTTACAGCCCGCGCGCAGCAAGCGGCGAAAGCTACGTAAGGGGTTGTATTGAGCCACACGAATAAGACGAGTAGCTTTGTAGATTGCGTTTAATGTTAAGACCTAAGAGACAAGAGCGCCATCACGATAGCAATGCACTCTATGCAAAGACATTTACTCATATAATCTTTGCTAGCAACCTTCATCGCGGATGTTGCTGGGCCTAACGTAGCTGTAGAACTTGTCGGTCACCTCGGAAAGCACCGCGGGATCGATATAAGTTCTGGTGGATTTTAACCATGCCTTGAACAGTATGATCATGCTCTCGATATACAGCTGCGTCTTCCCTTCTATGTGCTCCTCTAGCGCGATCTCCCTTCCATCCACTACGGTAGTTATTTTGGACGAGTGGCATCCGGCGTAGGCGAAGCTGAGTAGCTCGGACGAGAAGACGTGCAGCCCCACTGAGTACACAACGGCTAGTTTGCCATTGGATTTGTGCACGGCCATCAGGTACCCGTACATCGCCTGTAAGAATTCCTTGGCCGTCCTGTGCCCGCTGGACTCGAGGCCAAGGGGCTTCATGACTTCTCGCATCATGGCATATGTCTCGAGCGTGTTCCTTACGAAGAGCAGTTTACCGAACAGCTGCTTGTTGAAGCTGCTGAGCCTGCTGAAAGGCCTGCCGTTCACTACTTCGTCACGTATGCGGTCCACATCAGCCTGGGAGATATGGAACCTGGCGTTGTCATCGTTCTTTTCCCATGTGGAGAGGAAGTATTCGAACCTCTCGCTGCTGAGGTAGAAGCGGCCAAAGCGCGTTACCTTCCGCGCCGGCCCCTCGTCATTGAAGTCAGCGGGCTCGCGGTCGACCAATTTGCCGTAGATGTTAGAAATGAGGCCGTTTCCCCGCCGCACCAGGCCTTCTAGCGCAGCGGCGGAGAATGTCGGCCGCGCTGGCTCTGCAACTGCAGAGTCGGGCTTCGCATACGTGCGAGACGGCGCGTACCTGGCCTCGGTAAGGACCGAGTAGAGCCCATCGCGGATCTCATCGTAGTTTGATTCAAAGTTTTCTGGTGCCGCGGCCTCCGATCTCTCCCTATCAGCATGCCGTGTGTGCCTGCCGTAGTGGTGGTGCCTGCGCCCCCTCGTAGGGGTGATGTCGCGCGTAAGAGCGTCCCTATCGCAGACCCCGTGCAGTTTCGAGCGCGGCCCACTTGGCATCTCGCTCTCAGAGCGCATGGGCTGGTTGCGGTAGTAGCATTGGAATAGAAAATTGTCGAAACTATTCTGTTCTTCAGCTTCTACCGGCAGCTCTCTGATGCGGCGAGTCAGAAAAGACGCAGCCTCGCGTTGTTCGGCCGGAACTATTGCTGAGCTGCCATGGCTTAGGAATGCCAGGAAAAGTGTGACCAGCATGACTACTAAATAGTCTGCTTGCATGGCCTGCTTCCTTACACCGTTTATATAGTGCCTGTGCTATTGCAGTGACGTATCCAAATGCGGCTCTGTTATTGCTGATCTCTTGGGCGCGCCCACGTTTTCGAACCGTGAAAATCAATGGGTTGTCTCGGCGCAGCCAAGGAATAGTTCCGAAGCGGATTACATGGGGCCGGCTTAACGGTCTCAACAAGTATTGCCGGTCAGCATATCGGAAATACCCACTGCTGTAGGCATCAATGGGCCGTTCGTGCCGACATAATCAAAGGACGATGGAACTGCCACGCTGTGATGTGTTGACGTAAATGGATGAAGATGATTCAGTAGATGAATTGGACAGGGGCCTGATGTAACGGCAGGGCATCGTTGGCAGAACGTGCCGTTTTCGCCGCCTGGCCCGCCATCCGACGGCCAATCTACGCGACATATTTTGGGCCGTGTGCCTTATGCGCCTTATAGAGTGCGTAAGGCATTTGCTCCCGCAAAAAATCAACCTTACCTCAAGCAGACAACATGACGCGCAGCTTTCAGTGTAAGAAATTTAATCGCCCGCCCGCTATTGGCAACCATCACTGTAGTTCTTGTTGCTTTTAACAAAGCGATAGAACATGTCGGTTGCATTGGAGAGTACCGCGGGATTGATTTTAGTTATATTGTACTCTGCCTTCGCTGGCTCCAAAACTTCAGGAATGGGCTTTGATGGCTGCTCTCCACTGTAGCAAGTCATGAAAGACGGATCTCCGTCCTGCTCAGTCGGAGTAGTTGCAGAGCAACCTGCACTTAAAAGCGTGAACAGCGCAATTAAAGCATGGCCCACATCCATGGGGAGGGCTCCCATACTGTTTATACAGTAACCGTATTGTCATGATGACGTATTAAGATGCTGTTGCTGATATATTGGGCTAGACAAATGTTTTTGCTTAGATATGGGTCGCCTCATACGTCGTTAAGCGGTACTTCTGCAGATGGTGTCAGGGCGTCTACCTCACGGTCTTGAATGAGGTTGCCGGGTAGCGTGCCTAGTGTACCCATTCTGTACATGCCTACAGGCCTCTCGCGCCGAACAACTATGATATAACAGGGAGCTGTGATGCACTGACGTAGATAAAAATGCGCGAATCAATGGATGGGCTGGGCGCGGAACTTGATACAAAAATGCTGCGATGGCGCGGTGCACAGGCTCGTGTACACGCGCGGCACAGTGGAGCTTCTTCTGATTTCAGGCTGCAAGGGATGATGCAGCTGTGGCAATGGCCAGATATAGCACACTTTTGTAGCGACTAGCCTTGAAGTACACACTGAAAAGTTTTTGTTAGTGTGGCAGCGTGCAGCCCGGGAGAAATACTGCATACGAGCAGGCAGAGCCGTGCAAATACAAGAGGTGCGGTATAGGCTATTGGATGTGTCTTGCGGCTCCGCAAATATTAGGTATTCCAAGCCAATTGGATAGCCCTTGAGTCGACAGTAGCTCAGATGCAAAGCACCCGTCTAAGCGGGAAGCATGCATACACATACACAGCAATAACGCGCAGCTTTTAGCGTGAAGCAATTTAATTACGCGCCCGCCCCTGACAACCATCATCGTAGTTCTCGTTGCGTTTGACGAAGCTGTAGAATTCGTCGACCTCATTGGAAAGCACTGCAGGATCGAGGTAGTTTTTAACGGACTTGATCCACGCATTAAATAGTACGATCATGCTCTCGACATACCGGTGTGTATACCTATCTATGTAGTCGTCTAACGCGACTTCCGTGCCATTATACGTAGTAACTACATCAAACGTGTGGCACCCGGCGTAGGCGAAGCTGAGTATCTCGGACGCGAAGACATTCACTCCTACTGCGTACTCGACGGCCAGCGTGCCGTTGGACCTGTGCACGGCCGTCAGGTATCCGTACATCGCCTGCAAGAAGTCCTCGGCCGTCCTGCGCTCGCTGGACACGAGTCCAAGGGGCTCCATGACATCTCTCATCATGACGTAGGTCTCGAGCGTGTTCCTTACGAAGACCAGCTTGGCAAACCGCTGCTGGCTCGCGCTGCTGAGCTCGTGGAAGGACGTGCCGGTTTCTGCTTCGTCTTGTATGCGGGCCATGTCATCCCGGGAAATGTAGTACCTAGCGTTATCATCGTTCCTCTCCCATCTGAGGAGGAAGTTTCTGAAGCTGTTGCTTTTGAGGTAGAAGCGGCCGAAGGGCGATACCGCCCACACTGATTTTGTATTGTATAAATCAACGCGCTCCACCAATTCGCCGTAGATGGCAGGGATGATGCCGACCTTCATTTTTACTCGTTCTTCTAGCTCATCAGCAGAAAAGGTCGGAAGCGCCAGTTCCGTATCCGCGGGAAATGACTTCGGATATGCGCGAGAAGACGCGTACTTGACATTTTTGAAGAGCGTGTAGAGCCCGTCGCGGACTTCATCGTGGGTCGGTTCAAAGCCTTCTGGCGTCGTGGTTTCCACCTCCTCATCCCGTGCCTCGCGGTCGGCATGCCGCGGTTGTCTGCCATGATGGTGGTGCTGGCGCCCTTGCTTGGGGATGATATCATGCGCAAAAGCGTCCTCCTCGCACGCGCCGTGCAGTCTCGGGCGCAGCACACCTGACCTTTCGCTCTTGGGGCGCACTGGCTGGTCGCGGTAGTAGCATTGGAACAAAAATTTGTCGAACCTGTCCTCCAAATCGGCATCTGCCATCTCCAAGTCTTCAACGACGCGCTCCCAGGCCTGCTCTCTCCTGTGGCGGGTCAGGAAAGACGTACTCTCGTCCCGTTCGGCGGGAATAACTGCAGAGCTGCCCATATTAAAAAGCATCAGGCAAAATATGAATAGCGCGAGCAGCTCGCGGCAAAAATTCATGGGATGTTTTTCCGCACTGTTTATGTATTAACTGTGTTGTGCGATGACGTATTTAGACATTCTAGTGCCATTGCCGATTTTTGCGCACTGCTTATTTTTTGTGCCGTGGATTGAATAGGATTGTCTAGGTGCAACCAAGCAGAATTTTGCAACTGGTAACAGGCACGCGACCCGCTTCATGGCTTTAAATAGCATTATCTGCCAGTGCATCTGGCACGACTGCTGGTTGCAGACACTCACGGACCTCTCGTACTGATATAACTCAGAGATGATGGGGCCGCACCGCTGTGATGTGCTGACGTAAATGGATGAAGACAAATCAATAAATGGACCGGCTTTGTGACTAGTGACGTGACGAGGCGGTGGGGCCTTAAACCGAACAGATAATTTTAACGTCTAGCCCGCCATTCGACGGCGAGTCTATGGACAAATTTGGATCAGGTGTTATAGGCGCCGTACAGGGTGCGTACGGTACTCAACTCCGCAAAGCACCCAACATGAGCAGGAGATATAATGCACAGTTTGCAGCGCAAAGCGATTTAATCGTGCACTTGCTCTTCACAACCATCATTGTAGCTTCCGCTGGGCCTAACGTAGCTGTAGAACCTGTTGGTCATCTCGGAAAGCACTGCAGGATCGATGTAATCCTTGCTGGACTTGAACCACGCCCTGAACAGTATGATCATGCTCTCGATATACAGTTGCGTCTTTCCTTCGATGTGGTCTCCCAGTGCGACTTCCTTCCCATCCACCATAGTAGTTATTATAGACGAGTGGCAGCCGGCGTAGACGAGGCTGAGTATCTCGGACGCGAAAACACTCAGTTCTACCGAGTACTTGGTGGTCAGCATGCCGTCGGATTCATGCACAGCCGTCAGGTACCCGTACATCGCCTGCAAGAAGTCCTCGGCCGTCCTGCGCTCGCTGGGCTCCAGGCCGAGAGGCTCCGCGATCTCTCGCATCATGGCATAGGTCTCGAGCGTGTTCCTTACGAAGACCAGCTTGATGAACTGCTGCCTTTTGGAATTACTGAGCCAGATGAAGCGCATGCCGTTTTCTACTTCTTCGCGGACGTTGTTCACGTCATCCTGTGTAATGTGGTATGCGGCGTTGCTATCGTTCCTTTTCCATCCAGAAAGGAAGCGTTCGAAGCTCCTGCTTTTGAGGTAGAAGCGGCCAAAGCGCGTCAATCCCCACATCAGCTGTGCGTTGTCGAGCTGTGCGTTGTCGAATTCAATGGGCTCGCGCTCCACCATTTCGCCGTACATGGAGGAGATGAGGCCATGCCTCCCCCGTGCTAAGCTTTCAAATGCAGGGGCTGAGAGCGCATGCTGCGTTGGCTCTGTAACTGCAGAATCGGCCTTCGCAAATGTGCTAGGCGGTGAATTACTGGGATTGGTGGAGTTCGAGCGGCGCCCATCAAGGTTCTCATCGTAATTTGATTCGATGGCCTCGAACGCCGTTGCTTCCACATTTTCAGTCTGCGCCTCAGGATCCGCATCAGTATGGTGTGCGCGCCTCACCCTGGGGATAATGTCGCGCGTAAGAGCCTCCTCATCGCACACTCCGTTCAGTCTCGGGCGCGGCCCACTTGCTCTTCTGCGTTCGGAGCGCACAGGCTGGTCGCTATAGTAGCACTGGTATAGGAACTTATCGAATTTATCCTCTTCTGCTGCCTCCGTTAGCTGCAGTTTAAGACTGGGCTCCTGCGGCAGCTCCCTCCTACGGCGGGTCAAGAATGATCTGCCCTTGCCTTCTCCAACCGGAATAACCGCCGGGTTGCCCATGCCGAAGAACGCCAGGAGAAGCGTGACCATTACAACTACTGCATAGTCTATTTTCATGGGGCGCTATACTATGCTGCTTATATAGTAACTTTGTTATTACCGTGACGTATTCAGATGCTATTCTGTTAGTGCTGATCTTTTGCGCACTGCTTACATTTTGTGGCGTAACTGGGATTGTCTAGACGTAGCCAGAGGGTAGTTATGCAACGAGCTCTAAGGCACCCCTCGCGGTCTCAAGTGGCACCGCCTGGCGGTGTATCCGGCATGGCTGTTGGTTTGGAAGCCTACAGCCGCGTCGTGCCGATTCAACCGAACTGTGATGGAACAGGCGCCGCGATATACAGACGTAAAGGGACGAAGGCAATTCAGTGAATGAACTGCGCACTGCGGACAGTACAATGATGAGGCAGTGCAGCTCTAGAACGAACAGATCTTATTTAACCTTTGCCCTGCCATTCGATGGCTAGTGCACGTGACAGTAATTATACACGTATGCTCGCGTCATCGGTGGGCGCCAACAGGCGCAGCGAGCAAGATAGCTTAGAAGCTCGGGATTGTACAGTTTCATTTGCGCTTGGGCTGTAAAGGAAGATGCGGCATTAGTAATGGGTGGACGGAAGTTATTTTAAAGCATCTAATCTTGAGGTAGACACTGTATAGATTATGGTAGTGTGGCGACGTAAAACCTAATAGGAATACGAAAAGCGGGCTGGCGGAACCGTTAAACTCCGAGAGGCGTCAGCCTACGCTGTATGACGCGTCGTGCGGCTTTTCAAAATAAATCGGACGATGCAGCCCATTCAGAAAATTCTCGAGTGCAAAGTTGTGTAAAATACAGCACCTTAGTCTAAAATAAAATAGACAGCGTTACGCGCAAAGCAATTTAATCCTGCGCTAGCTCTTGACAACCATTATCGTAGTTATCGCTTGGTTTATCGTAGCTGTATAAGGCACTGGTCTCAGCAGAAAGCACCGCAGGATCGAGGTAGTCTTTATAGGACTTGAACCACGCCTTGAATAATACGATCATACCCTCGATATAATGGTGCGCCTTCTCATCCACGATGTCATCGAGCGCGACTTCCTTACCGTCTACTGTGGTAGTTACTTTGGATGGTTGGCAGCCGGCATAGGCAAAACTCAGCAGCTGAGACGCGAAGACGCTTAGTCTTACCGAGGTCGCGACGGCGAGCTTGCCATTGGATTCGTGCACAGCCATCAGGTATCCGTGCATTGCCTGCAAGAAATCCTCGGCCGTCCTGTGATCGCCGGCCTCCAGGCCAAGCGGCTCCATGACTTCCCTTATCGTGGCGTAGGTTTCGAGCACGTTCCTTACGAATACTAGCTTGCCAAACAGCTCCTTGTCAGTGCTGCTGAGCCAGCGGAAGCGCATGCCGCCTTGCACCTCATCGCGTATGCGGTCCACATCAGCCTGCGTAATGTGGTACCTGGCGTTGCCGTCGTTCTTCTCCCATGTGCTGAGGAAGTGCTTGAAGCTCTTGCTTTTGAGGTAGAAGTGGCCGAAGATCGTGAGATCCTGTATGGGGTCCTCGTCGGAATAATATACCAGCTCGTGCTCCACCAGTTTGTGGTGCAGGACAGAGATGAGATCAGCCTCATCCCGTATCACGCGCTCCAGCTCAGTGGCAGAGAACGTTGGGTGGACCAGCTCTGCAAACGCCGAACCTGCCTTCGTATACTTACGAGAGGGAGCGTACCTGACTTTGGTGAGGACCGAGTAGATTCCATCGCGGGTCTCGTCGTAGTTCGATTCAACGTCTGCAGGGGCCGGGGTTCCCGCTTCTTTATCAGAATGGCGCGGGCGCCCGCCATAATGGTGGTGCCTGCGCCCTTTCTTGGGGATGATGTCGCGCGTGATAGCATCCTTGTCGCAGACGCCGTACAGCCGCGGGCGCGACCCCTTTGCCCTTTCGCGCTTAGAACGCACAGGCTGGTCGCGATAGTAGCACTGGTACAGGTACTTGTCGAATTTATCCTCTATTTCTGTCTCCGTTAGCGCCAATTCCAAAATGGGTTCTGCGGGCTGCTCTCCGCTGCCGGCCAGGGAAGACGCTCTTTCGCCTTCTTTGGCCGGAATTATTGCAGATTTACCTACGCCTAAGAACGCCAGGAAAAGCATGAGAAACACCACCAGTACATGGTCTATTTTCATGGGATGCCTTGCTGCACCATTTATATAGTAACTGTGTTATGCGATGACGTATTTAAATGCACTTCTGTTATTGCTGATCTTCTCGCACTGTTTACGTTTTTGTGCCGTATTTGGGACGCCTTGGCCGTGATCAGCTGCTCACTTTGCAACTGGTGACAAGGCGCCCGCCTACCGGTCTCAAGTGGGCTTATCTGCCAGTGCATCTGGCATGAGCGCTGGTCGCAAGCACCCGCAGGCGCCGCGTACTGATATAACCAAGGCATGATGGTACCGCAACGCTATGATGTGCTGACGTAAATGGAAAAAGGCGATTCAGTAGACGAGCTGGGAATCGTGATTTTTACACTGGCGAGGCAGTGGTGCTTGGCCGAAAAGGCCTCCTCTAACGCTGTGCCTGACATCTGATGGCCAGCCTAGTCTACAGCTTATCATATTCGGGGAGTAGCGCGGGCAGGCGCAAAAGCAACGCTTTAAGCAGAAAAAATAGCGCATAGCTTTCAGCGCAAAGAATTTAATCACGCGCCAGCTCTTGGCAGCCGTCTTCGTAGTCCCCACTGGGTTTAACGTAGCTGTAAACATCGTCGGTCACTTCGGCGAGCACCGCAGGATCGAGGTAATCCTTGTCGGCCTTGAACCACGCCTTGAATAATACGATCATGCCCTCAACGTATAGATGTGCCTCCTTGTCTAAGAAGTCGTCTAGTGCGACTTCCTTCCCATCCACTACACTATATAGTTTAGACGGGCCGCAGCGGGCGTAGGCGAGACTGAGCAGCTGGGACGCGAAGACGCTCAATCCCACTGAGGACTCAACGACGAGACTGCCGTCGGATTTGTGCACGGCCATCAGGTATCCGTACACCGCCTGCAGGAAGTCCTCGGCCGTCCTGTGCTCGCGGGTCTCAAGGCCAAGCGGCTCCATGACCTCTCTTATCATCGCGTAAGCCTCGAGCGTGTTCCTTACGAACAAGAGCTTGCCAAACAACTGCTTTTGGGCGTTGCTGATCCAGCGGAAACGCATGCCGTTCCGTACTTCTTTGCGCACCTCGTCAACATCGGCCTGCGTAATGTGGTACCTGGCGTTGTCATCGGTCTTCTTCCATGTGGAAAGGAAGTGTTCGAAGCTCCTGCTTTTGAGGTAGAAGCGGCCAAAGTACGTTGTATTTAGTATTGGCTGTATGGCAGCAAAATCCATCGGCTCGTGCTCCACCAGTCTGTCGTACATGAGAGAAACGAGGTCATTATCACCATGCACCACGCTTGCCAGCTCAGCGGCAGAGAACGTTGGGTGCATTGCTTCGGCGGATGCAGAATCTGCCTTCGCATACGTACGAGGGGGCGCGTACCTGGCCTTGGTGAGGACCGAGTAGATGCCATCGCGGATCTCGTCGTAGTTCGATTCATTGTTTTCGGGCGTAGTGGCCTCCAAACCCTCCTTATCAGCATGCCGTGAGCGCCTGCCGTAGTGGTGGTGTCTGCGCCCCCTCTTGGGTATGATATCGCGCGTGAGCGCCTCCTTATCGCACACTCCGTACAAACTCGAGCGTGCCCCATTCGTCCTTCCGCTCTTAGGGCGCACGGGCTGGCCGCGGTAGTAGCACTGGTATAGGAACTTACCGAACCTGTCCTCCTTCGCCGCCTTCGCCTGTTCCTGGGCCTCAGGGATGGCCGTCGTCGTCAGCTCTTCGCAGCGGTGGGTCAGAAAAGACGCGCTCTCACCCTCTTCGGTCGGAATAATTGCAGGGCTGACTGCGCTGAAAAACGCCACGAAAAGCGCAAGGAATACAGCCAGCAAGTAGTCTATTTTCATGGGATGCCTGCCTATACTGCTTATATAGTAGCTTTGTTATTGTGCTGACGTATTCAAATGCGGTTCTGTTATTACTGATCGTTTGCGTACTTCTTACGTTAAAGCGCTGTGATATGGCTGCCTCGGGCGTACAGAGCGGTAGGCTGGCACCAAGGCACCTGTTTTACTGTTTTAAATGGCATCATCTGCCACCGCTTCCGGCATAGCCGCTGGTTGCTGGCGTCTGTAGACCCTTGGCCGATTTAACAAAATTGTGATGGAACACAGCGCAGTGACGTGCTGATATAAATGGATGAAAGTGGTTTAGTAGATGGACCGGCCTTGGTATTCAATACGATAGTAGAGCAATACCACCGCTACCTGAACAAACCTTGCCCGTTTCACGAACTCTCGCCCTACAGCTAACCTACGAGAAATTTTTTTACACGCAGGCTTGTGCCATCGGCAACACCAACGGTCCGTTTGGCGGGTTTTCTTATTTGCGCGGCGTAGCATAATGCTGTGCATGCTTAGGCTGCTAGGGAAGAGGCGTCCTTAACAGTAGCCGGGAGTAGAGCGTCCTTGGTGCGTCAACTTAGAATTAACGCTGAAGAATCTCTGTTGTCGCGGACGCCCAATGGAAGTGAAGAACGCTAGCTGGCGGGGCTGTGCATACTACGAGAAATGCCAGTATAGGCTATGGGATACAGCGTGCGGTATTGAAAAGACTATACACTGCTGAGCAAACGGAAGTCCCTGGCTAGAGATAGTATAGGGCCAACGCAAACACCGGACCGAAGCTGGAAGATAATACACGGGTTTAGCGAAAGATAATTTAACCAAGCACCCGCTGCTGACAACCATTATAGTAGTTTCCGATGGGCCTAATGAAGCTGTAAAACTCGTCGGTCACGTTGGAAAGCACCGCGGGATCGATGTAAGTTTTGGTGGAGCCGAACCACGCCTTGAATATTACGATCATGCCCTCGATATACAGATGGACTATCTCATCCATATGGTCTTCCGGCGCGAATACCTTATCAATCACCCTATCACTGCGCCTCGCGAATGAGTGGCACTCGGCGTAGGCTAGGCTGAGTAACTCAGACGCCAAAACAGCCAACCTTACCGAGGACCCGACAGCGAGCTTGCCATTAGATTTATGCACGGCCGTCAGATATCCGTACACCGCCTGCAGAAAATCTTCGTCTGTCCTGGGCTCGCTGGGGGTCAGGCCGAGAGGCTCCACGACGTCTCTCAGCATGCTATAGGCCTCGAGCGTGTTCCTTACGAAGACCAGCTTGGCAAACAGCTGCTTCTCGTGGGCACTGAGTCTGTGGAAAGATGTTCCACCTTCTACTTTGTGTCGCAAGCCGATCGCTTCATCCAGGGTGAAATGGTACCTCGAATTGCTTCTGTTCTTCTCCCATCTGGCAAGGAAGCCCTCGAAGTTTGTATTGATGAAGTAGAATCTGCCAAAACGCGTCAAGTTCCACATCTCATCTTCGTAGCTATCATCAGTGAATATCACATTCCACAGTTGGCGGTACAGGACAGAAATGAAGTCTCCGTCTCCCCATGCTATTTTTTCCAAATCAGGGGTAGAGAACGTCGGGCGCACGTGCTTTGTGGCTGCAGAATCTGCCCTTCCATACGTACGAGCGGGCGCGTACCTGACCTCCTTGAGGACCGTGTATAGGCTATCATGCTCCTCGTTGTAATTCGATTGAAAGGTTTCAGGCGTTGTGGCGTCTGTTTTTGTGCTATGCTTCTCTTCGCGGTCCTCGACAGCATAACGTAAGCGACTGCCACTGTGCGGGCTCCCGGAGGTATCGCGCATAAAAGTGTCCTTTTCGCACTACCCGCGTAGTTTAAACCGCGGCGCAGCTCCCCTTTCGCGCTTAGGGAGCACGGGCTGGTCGCGGTAGTAGCATTGACGCAGAAAAGTGTCGAACGTTTTCTCCCTATACATGGCGTTAAGGCCATCGCTGTGTAAGCTAAGAATCACAAAGATGAGTGCAACTAGTACGGCCACTCCGCAGCAAATATTCATGGGGCGCCCGGCCGTGCTGTATGTATGATAAATGCGTTATTGCGCTGACGTGTTTAAATGCATTTCTGTTTTTGCTGATCTTTGCGCACTTCTTATGTTTCTTTGCTTTGGCAGGAGTAATCCCAAGCGTATCGAGCAGTGCTTCTGTGGCCGGCCCCCGGTACCTGCTACATGGTCTTGCACGGCTTTGCCGCCGGTACACCAAATATTCATAGCTGTGTATGCCCATAGGCCCTTGTGCAAATATAACGTAATTGTGGTGGCACAACAGCTCTGCGTTGTGCTGGCGTAAGTAAACATGGACGTACTAGGAACTGTACTCGCTGCGGCGCCCAATACAAGTAAGAAGCGTTGGCACTGTGCGCAAGTTATGCTCGCTTAGCATGGTATCTTTTCGGTTGCTCTCAGACTGCTATGTAGCCACATGGGCCATGTTAGAGGAAACAACGCGAGCTTGTAGAGCAGCGCATGCCACAGGCAGCGTCCGCCGACGCTATAGGATCTGCCGCGCGGTATCGCAAATATTATAAATTTGCTCAAGCGGATAGTCTACGCACATGAGACAGTATCTAATGTATGTTAATATCTAGCTTAGGCTAAAATATTCACAACTTCTGATGTAAGACGATTTAATCGAGCGCCCGCTGCTGACAGCCGTCGTCGTAGTTGTCGCTGCGTTTGATAAAGCTGTAGAATTTGTCGGCTACATCAGAAAGCACCGCTGGATCGATGTACCTCTTGGCGGACTCGCACCACGCCTTGAACAAAATGATCATGTCTGCAATATGTGCGCGCTTATCCTCCTCCGAATGCGTCTTTAGCCTCTCCTCTTCATCCCTCGGTATGCCAAGCACGTTTAGCGGGTAGCACTCGGCGTAGGCGAAGTTAAAAAGCTCGGCCCTTATGAGATTCAGTGCTACCGAGGGCTCAAGAGCCAGCTTGCCATTAGATTTGTGCACTGCCATCACGTACACGTACATCGCCTGCAAGAATTCCTCGGCTGTTCTGCGCTCATCGGACACAAGCCCGAGGGGCTTCATGATGAACCTCATCGTGCCGTAGATCTCGAGCACATTCCTCACGAAAGCCAGCTTGGCAAACAGCTGCTTGTTGGAGGCACTGAGCATATGAAAGGGCGTGGCGGCATCCACTTCATTGCGTATGCGGTTCACATCGTCCAGCGAGATGTAGTACCTGGCGTTGCCGCTGCTCTTTTTCCACGATGCGAGGAAACGTTGAAAGCCCTTGCTCTTGAGGTAGTAATGACCGAAGTACGATAGCATCCGGTCTGGGTCGTTCCTGTAAGGATTGGTTGGGCGGTAGGTCCGCATTTTGTCGTACATGATAGAAAAGCTGTTGATTTCGAAATCTCCCATGAACATGCGCATTATACCATCTGCAGAGTCCTTTGAGTATGCTATCTCCTCATGTGTAGAATCTTTCTGTCCATATGTGCGCACTGGCTTATGCTTGGACTTGGTGAGGACCGTGTAGAGCCCATCGCGGGTCTCGCTGTAGTCCGATTCGATGTATTCGGAGACCGCGGCTTCCGTTCTCTCGTCCTCCATCTCGCGGTCCTTAGCGTCTTGGAACGTGTGCCTTCCCCTGATGAACCTGCGCGATTTCTTGGGCATGATATCGCGTGTGAAAGCTTCTCCGTTGCAAAGCCTATGCAGTCTCGACTGCGGTGCAATCACCCTTTTGCTTTTGGGAAGCACCGGCTGGTCTTGGTAGTGGCACTGGTATAGCGCATTGTCGAACCTATTTTGGACTGGGGGCTCTGCTTGCTCCGGGGCTTCTGGAAAAAGCTCGGAAAGCCGCTCTTCGCTGAGCTGAGTCAGGTAAGACGGGCCGTCTCCTTGGCCAGCACGGGCGACCGCAGCGCTGTTCAGGTTGAAGAGCGCCAGGAAGAGCGTGATTAGCATGATCAGTTCGTAGCGTATATTCATGGGATGCCTCCTTTGCGCTGTTTATATGGTGACCGAGGTATTGCGATGACGTATTTAAATGCAATTCGGCCATTGCTGATTTTCTGGCGCGCCTTACGCTCATGGGCCGTGGTGGAGATGATCCTGAATCTAGCCAAACAGCACTTCTACTGTGGGTAGCAGCTCGCGCACTTTACGGTTTCAAGCTCTAGCCTTCTCCTTAGCCGTGGCCTACAGCGCATTTGCGCTGATACAACTATGTTGTGATGGTACAACAGCATAATTGCGTATTGACGTAAATGAATAATGACGAATCAGTTAATGTATTGGTCATAAAGCACAATTAACAGTAGAGCGATGGCGTGTGCACAGCACGATATACTCTTCTTACGCTCGAATTGCAAACGGAATGATGGCGCAGTATTACCCTAGTTTAACGTAGGTAGCGTTTCCACTTCAGGTGCAGCTATACAAAGCCATGGCTGGTGTAGACACGTGCAGTCTACTGGCGGTACGGTACGGAGAATAACAAAACTGCACAGATCACAAAAAGCACCAAGCTGAGGCGTTTACAATGCAGCCCATCCAGATTACCCCTGGGTAGAGCGCAGTATGGGATAAACATATAGCACACCCAAACGGACACAGTAACGCACAATTTAGGTTTAAAATAATGATTTAATTGCGCACGCGCTGCTGACAACCATCATCGTAGTTCTCGCTGGGCTTGATGAAGCTGTAGAAAGTATCGGTCACTGTGGAAAGCACCGCGGGATCGATGTAATTCTTGGCGGACTCGCACCACGCCTTGAACAATATGATCATGCCCTCGACATACAAATGCCTTCGCTTATCCAAAAAGCGCTTTATCCCATCATCACCGTGGTTAGACACGCTAGTCACGTTCAATGGGTAGCACCCAGCGTAAGCGAAGTTGAACAAATCGGCCGATATGAAACTCATTGTTACTGAGGACTCAAGAGCCAGCTTGCCGTCAGATTTGTGCACGGCCATCACGTACCCGTACATCGCCTGCAGGAATTCCTTAGCTGTTCTGCGCTGATTAGACGCGAGCCCGAGGGGCTTCATGACGGTCCTTATAGTGCCGTAGATCTCGAGCATGTTTCTCACAAAGGCTAGCTTGCCGAACAATTGTTTGTCGGTAGTGCTGAGCTCGTAGAACGGCGTGCCGATTATTACTTTATCTCGTATGCGCTTTACATCATCCTGCGAGACGTGGTACCTGGCATTGCCATCGTTCCTTTTCCACCCCGCGAGGAAGCGCTCAAAGCCCCTGCTCTTGAGGAAGTAACGGCCAGCGTACGAAAGCGTACGGTCCGGGTTGTTGTTGCTAAGATCGGCTAGTCTGCGGTTCCGCATCCCGTCGTACAAAATCGAAACGATGTCAGCGGGTCCCAGCGACATACTTGATAGATCGGCTATAGGGAACGTTGGGCACGCTGTTTGCGGAACTGCGGAATCCGCCGTCGCATAGTTGCAAGCTGGTTTGCCCTTAGTCTTGGTGAGAACCGTGTAGAGTCCATCGCGGGCCTCGCTGTAATCCGAATCGATCAACTCGGACGCGGCGGATTCCACCCTTTCATCCTGGGCCTCGCGGTCCTCGGAAGCATGGCGTAGACGCCTACCTCTGTGAGGCCTGCGCTCGTTCTTGGGAACAATATCGCGCATGAAAGCCTCACTGTTGCACAGTCTGTGCAGTCTCGACAGCGGGCCGATCACCCTTTTGCTCTTCGGGAGCACCGGCTGGTCCCGGTAATAGCACTGATGCAGCGCACCGTCAAACCTATTTTGTTGCGCTACATCTGCTTGCTCCGAAGCTTTCGAAAAGGGCTCGGGGAGTTGCTCTTTGCCGAGATGGGACGGACTGTCACCCTGGCCGGCATGAGCGAGCGCAGCACCTTTAAAGTTAAAAAAGGCAAGAAAGAATGTTATTAGCAAGATCAACTCATAGCGCATGTTCATGGGGTACCCTGGTATACTGCTTATATATAATTTTTCATCACAGTGACGTATCTAAATCTGTTGTTGCCAACTTCCTTAGCACATCTGACGCTTTTGCGCCATTATTAAAGTGCATGAACGCAGTCAGGCGGCGGATACGCGGTGGAGAAGGGCCTGCCGAATAGCTTCAAATGGCATCGCTAGTCGGCTTACCCATTAGTTGTAGACGGTGGCAAGTTATTCGTGCCGAAATATCTACGCTGTGATGGTATAAAAAAATCAACCATTGACGTAAATAAATTAAAATTATTCAGCTTGCAGTTTGGTCGTAGCGCGGGGAACTTCTCGCAACTGGCACAGTATAGGCTTTTGTGTTCGGACTGGGGATAATAATGGCGCAGTGTCATTCTCGTCTAATGCACCCATATTATGTTCACTCCAGGAATAGAAACTATAAGCTATCGCTAGCGTGGATACATGTGGTCTGGCGGCAGAATGGTACGCAAGCTTACAAAGCCCCACGAGTTACTATAAACCCCAAGTAATGCATGCACCTTGCGGCCCAGGGAAATGATACTGTACAATAAGAAATAATGCTCTACAATATAGCAGAGAACTCCTATGTACAGAATAGTGCGAAACAGATGCAAGCACTCGTCTAAAGAGAAACAGCAACGCATAACTTCAGCGTAATTTATTTAATCGCGTGCTAGCTCTTTACAACCGTCATTGTAGTCATCACTGGGCTTGATAAAGCTGTAGAATCTATTGGTTACATCAGAAAGCACCGCGGGGTCCAGGTGGGCTCTCGCGGACTTGCTCCACGCCTGGAATAGTATGACCATGCCCTCGATATACGAATACCGCTCCCCATCCAAGTAGAGTTTTAGCTCAGCTTCGTCCTGCGCCGACATGCCTGTTATGTTTGGCGGATAGCAATCGGCGTATCCAAAGTTGAATAACTCAGCCCTAAGAAGGCCCGAAGTTACTGCGTACTCAACAGCAAGCTCGCCGTCGGATTTATGCACAGCGACTAAGTACTCGTACATCGCTTGCAAGAAGTCTTCGGCCGTTCTGTGCTCATCAGCCACGAGCCCGAGGGGCCGCATGACGAGTCTTATCGTGCTGTAAACCTCGAGCATGTTCCTTACGAAAAACAGTTTGGCAAAGAGCTGCTTATTGTAGTCGCTGAGTTCGTGGAAGGGTCTAATAGCATCTATTTCATCTCGTATGCGATCTACATCGCCCTGCCAGATGTAGTACCTGGCGTTTTTACTGTTCTTCTCCCACCCTTCGAGAAAACGCTCGAAGCCCTTGCTCTTGAGGTAGTAGTGGCCGAAGTACGACAGCATGCGGTCCGGCTCGACGCTGTGGGGATTGGCTGGCATGTAGTTCTGCATTTTGTCATACGCAACAGAAATGATATCAGCGAAATCTGTGGTCATGCTGACCAGCTCTGCGCTAGAGAACGTTGGGCAAGGTGTCTCTGCGGCTGCAGAGTCTGCCTCTGCATACGTGCACGCCGGTTTGCCCTTGAACTTGGTAAGAATCGTGTAGAGCCCATCGCGCGCCTCACTGTAGTCCAAACTAATAATTTTGAATGGCGCGGCTTCCGTTTTTTTGTCCCGCGCCTCGCGTTCCTCATCGGCATGGTGCGGGCGCTCGCCTCTGAGAGGGCTGCGCTCTTTCTTCGGAATGATATCATGCTTGAAAGCCCTCCCGCTGCACAGCTTATGCATTATCGACTGATGCTCTTTGGCCCGCTTACTCTTTGGGAGCACCGGCTGGTCGCGGTAGTAGCACGTGTAAAGCGCCTCGTCGAACATTTCTTGTTCCGCTGCCTCGGCCTGCTCCAGGGCCTTGGGAGAGAGCACCGGGGGCTGTTCCCTGGTGTTGCGGGTCAGAAAGGACAGACTGTCGCCTTGGCCGGCTTGAGCGACCGCTATGCCGTTCAGGTTGAAAAGCGCCAGGCATAGTGTGAGCAGCGCGATCAGCTCGCGAACTATATCCATGGGGCGCCTCTCTGCACGGTCTATAACGTAAATGTGCTTTTGCAATGACGTATCTAAATGCAATTCTGTTGTTGCTGATATTCTGGGCGCGCCTTACGCTTTCCTTACGTTTTTAAACCATGATTAGGGCCGTTTATCAGCGACGCTGCCGAAGATAACGGGGCGCTCTCTTCACGGCTTTGAATGGCATCGCCATTGAGCGTGTTCAGCATACCCATAAGTTGCAAGCGCCCATGGTCCATTCGTGCCGATGTGACAAAACTGTGATGGTATAGCGGCAGAATAATCTGTTGACGTAAATAAATGATGAATATCTGGTTAATGGGCTGGTTGTGGTGCAGCAGTTCTTATCCATGGTACAGCATGGTATTGCTTATCATCGAGCTGAGAGGGAGCAAGTTAGCGCAATATTGTCCGGGTATGCGCGTCTTTGGTGTGCTCATACTTAAAATGGATACTAAGAAGCCAAAACAGCTGTAGTCACGGGTAAACGCGCAGCAGCATAGCGCGTAAACTAAACGAAACAAGCACAAAGCAACTTCCAAGCGAAAAATACACCGCACAGTTTATAGCATTAATAATTTAACCAATCACTTGCTATTAACAACCGTAGTTGTAGTTTTTGTCCCGCTTAACATAGCTGTAAAACTCATCGGCCACGTCGGAGAGCACAGCGGGATCGATGTAGGTTTTGGTGGACTTGCACCACGCCTTAAACAACACGATCAAGCTCTCAATATACGAATGCCTCTCGGCATCCGAAAAGCAGTCCCGCTCACCCCTGCTATGCTTCGGCAGATCGCCCAAGCTTGGTGCATAGCACTCAGCGTAGCAGAAGTTGAAAAACTCAGCCGCCACGAGGCTCGATGTTACTGGAGACTCAAAGCCCAGCCTGCCATTAGATTCGTGCACGGCCATCAAGTACCGGTACAGTGCCTGTAGGAAGTCTTCGGCCGTTCTGTACACGTTGGACGCAAGCCCGAGGGGCCTCATGACGAACCGTATCGTACCGTAGATCTCCAGCGCATTCCTCACGAAGAACAGCCTGCCGAACAGCTGTTTACTATGGATGCTAAGCTCTTGGAAGCGCGTGCCCATACACACCTCCTCGCGTATGCGGTCCACGTCGTCCTGCGAGATGTAGTACCTAGAATTGCTGGTGCTCCTTTCCCACCACTCGAGGAAGCGTTTGAAACCCTTGCTATTGAGGTAGTAATGGCCGAAATACGACAGCATCTCGTCCGGGTCGGCGCAGTCGGGGCTGGCTGGTTTGCTGTTTCGCAGTTTGTTGTACTTTAAAGCAAGTGTAAAAGTATTTCCCAGGGTCATGTTTACTGGTTCCGAACTATTAAATGTTGAGTACGCTGTCTCTGCGACCGCGGAACTCGCATCCACATGTTCGCGCACCGGATTGACCTTGGTTTCGGTAAGGACGGTGTAAAGCCCATCGCGGGCCTCGCTGTATTCAGAGGCCGGGATTTCCACTAATTCGCCCAGTGCCTCGCGATCCTCAGCGCCTTGAAGCAGATGCTTGCCGCCATGTTGTTTGCGCGCTCGCTTTGGAAAGATATCGCGCACGAAAGCCTCCCTGTTACACAGCCCGCGCAGTCTCGACTGCGGGCCTTTCATTCTCCTACTTTTAGGGATTACCGGCTGATTCTGGTAATGGCACTGGTATAGCGTAGCGTCTCGTCAAACTTGCTCCGCCCTAATGCCTCGGGAAAGAGTCCAGCCAGGCTATCTCTGCTGAGACGGGTCAGGTAGGATTTGCTATCGCCCTGATCAGCCCGAATAATTGCGGGGTTTGCGACGCTGAGAAACGTCAGCAAAAACGTGATTAACAACACCAGTCCATCGCTAAACTTCATGGGTTGCCGTCTCATTTTGTTTATATAATATCTAGATTATTACGATGACATATTTAAATGCAGTTCTGTTATTACTGATATTTAGGTGCACTTTCGTTTTCATCGTGATTGGGCCGACATGTGAGCAGCCAAGCGGCAGATGCATATGGAGAGTAGCAGCATGCCTACTTTACAGCTTTGAACGGCGTCGCCAGTCAGCGCAGATATTCGTCATCGCAGGCGCCTGCAAGTTTTAGTTTTGATATGGCCATATTGTGATGGCACGGTCCATAGTGATATGCTGACGCATTTAATGATATTTCAGCTAGCGAGCGAGCTGTGGTGTTTTATACAGAAATGGATGCCGAGAAATCTCTATTTGTACGGCTACGTGCAATCCGGTAGCAATGAGAAGTGGAAGTTGATAGGGGTATGCTAATTGCAAGAGCTGTCCGCCTAAACCATAAAATGGGTCGTGCAGATCAGAGAACACTAACAGACAATGAAGCCTGGTTGGCTAGTTACCGTATCGATAAGAGCGCGGAAGCAAAACGCCCGGAAGCAAGAATACCTCACAACACCTTTCAGCGCAAAGCAGTTTATTCAAGCGCCTTCGGCTTGCAGCCATCGTCGTAGTCCCTGTCGCTCCTAGTAAAAGTGATGGTACGCAGGATCTTCTTGGCAAGCACAGCCGGGTCGATATCGGTGTCGCTGGAGTCGTTCCACGCCTCGAACAGTATGACCAGGTTCTTGATGTAAAAATGCATCTTATCGACCAAAACTTCTCTCAGCTCCATTTCTTTGCCTTTAAGTGTGATGGACGGCCTGGCCGAAAGGCAGTCGGCGTAGGCAAGCGAGAATATCTCGACCGACAGAATGCTCGACACGACGGAGAACGGCACAGACAGCTCGCCGTTCGAATCGTTTACAGCCATCAGGTACCCATGCATCGCCTGCAAGAAGTTCTCGCCCGTCATATGCTTGGTGAAAGCAAAGCCAAGGGGCTTGTCAACGGCCCTCATCAGAGCGTAAACCTCGAGCGCGTTCCTCACGAAAACTAGCCGAGCGAAGCGGTGCTTGTTGGTACGGCTGAGGCTGTTGAAGAGCGTACCGGCCGTGGCTTTGTGTTGAATATGCCTGACCTCTTTTTTCGTTATGAAAAACTCGGCATTCTCGTCGGTCTTTTTCCACGTGGAGAGGAAATTCTCGAGGCGCCCGCTCCCGAAGAAATAGTTACCGATGGACGTCAACACCAATTCTTCTTCCTCATCGTCGTCTCTGGGGCTGCCTGGTGCATATCCGGTCAACCCGTCGTAAATCATGGAGAAGTTGTTCTCCCCGTCCTGCACCGCAGCCGCGTTTTCGGATGCTGCACACGTGGTGCCATCATTACCGCATATTGCCTCCTTAGTAGGAACCGGCGTAGCATTCTGGCCGGGAGTCGTAAACGAAGCCATGGCCAATAGCTCGTAGAGCGTTTTGCCGCCCTCGTTTTCGTTCAAATCGGCGGCAACGAACTGCACGTCTTCCAGCTCTCCTTCAGGTTGCTCGGCGACTTGGCGCTGAGTCCTCTCGTGCTGGTGCCTGCGAGACCTGCCAGTGGGATTGCTAGAAGGATTGCTGGTGAAGCTCTCCTTATTGCACACCTTGCGGAACGCGGCCGTCGAGCCTTCGGCCCTTTCGCTCACCGAAAGCGTTGGCTGGCCCTCCCGATAACACTTAAACAGCGCTCCCTCGATCTTTTCTTCCAACTCCACATGCTCCACGGCCCTGTGGATAAGGCCCGCTATACGCGGCCCATCGAGCTCGGACATCGGACCTGTAGGGTCGTCCTGATTGCTCTGGGCGATTGCTAAGGTGCTCGTGCCTAGAAGCATTACGAGCAGCTGGAGCAAGCACGTCAGCAAGAAGCCGATGTTCATGGGTACCTTACGCGGTGTTGCTTATATAGTGGCGTGATGATTCGGATGACGCATTAGAATGCTTTGATCGGGTTGCTGATTTTTCTCTGGATGCACCTTACGTTTTGCATCTTGAATTAATTTGCGGTGCTTTCAGCATAGCCGATGTTATTGTTTTGCGGTGGTCTAGAAGGGGCTAGCCACGTGCATTATTTGATGGTTCCACGCAATTCACCGCCCCCGATTTGTGTACTCGCTGGCGCGAGGCGTCAGCATTGTCAGGCGCGGCCCGGTAGTATACGACTGCAAAGTATCAAAAATATCAAAGATTCAAAATCTATCAGGGCTGATCAACACTCTGGCTGACAATAAATTTACTGGTTTGACAGGTTCAAATATCTTGGCTGGTATTAAATATTTCGTTGCTGTCGACTCAACTACTGCAAATAAAACTAGAAGGAGCGGCTGCTGAGAAATTAGCGCGGGGCACTGAAATCTATCACAAAGCCTATGCAGTTGTATAGCCGATGCCGTTGTCAAGCGCTCGATCAGGCAATCAAATAGTTGCCCTATACACCAGAGCTTGAATATTCCCTCCATAATAGATTCTTTAAAATCAATAGCCTAAAGCCATTAATGTCATCATATATAGCCTCACTTAAATTAAACATAACTATCATCAAATTAAACTATCACTATATAAATATGCATATTTAATTAAAAATTGCCAATTATGTAACCCTTCTAGTATAATATCCAATAGTCAATAAGGCCAGTCGCTTAGCATCCCATAGAATATTTGCTCTGTATTCCATTAACGCGTTTTTCTGATCTTCTTGTCCTTGACAGCGCTGACTTTGCTGGGCGGCAGATTTGTTTTGTTCGCAAGCTTCTTGGTCGACTCATCGTCCTCGACCAGCTCGAAGCGGCCCGTGAGCCTCTTGCCTACGACCAGGTAGCTGTGGACAAACTTGCTCCGCCCGACCGCAGAGACTCTGTTTTCTATGTGTCCCTTGCCTGCGAGCGTCTGCACGATCCGCTCCACCGTCGAGCGGCTCAGCGCCTGGCCGTTCCCGTAGTTGCAGCACTGCGCAAACTCGAGGGCGCGCTTGTTCTGCGAGCCGCGGTACGCATCGACCGCCTGGATCATTGAGATCTTGCCGGCCGACTGTACGAGCGCCATGATTTCGCGTGCCTGCCTTGTGTAGTCCTTCGTGGCGCCCTTCACCTTCTTGCAGTTGTCGCATGTTTTGTTGCACAGCGCAGCGTCGAACTCTTCGCCGAAGTGGCGCAGCACCTGCACACGCCGGCAGTCCGTGCGGTTCTCGCAGTACTGGATCACGTACTTGAGGTCCTCGCGCTGCCGCTGCTTCTGCTCGTGCGTGGCTGCGTAGTTCTTGGAGATCATAAATTCGTGCAGCTTGCAATCGCTATAGCTGTAGTAGAGCAGACACACGCTCTCCTTACCGTCTCTGCCCGCGCGCCCTGTCTCCTGGTAGTATCCCTCGAGGCTCTTCGGCAGCGAGTAGTGGATGACAAAGCGCACGTTGCTCTTGTCGATGCCCATCCCAAATGCGATGGTAGCAACGATGATGTTCACCTCGCCGCTGTTCCAGCGCTCCTGCACTTTGTTCCGCTCCCGCTTGGAGAGCCCGGCGTGGTAGAAGGTTGTGCGTATCGCACCGCCCTGTGACAGCACGTAGCGTCCGTTGCCCGCACCGGCCGCACTGCCGCCCTGCTCCAGCAGCTCGTTCAGCTTGTAGGACATCTCCTCGCAGGCCTTCTTGGATGTGCAGTAGATGATGCCGGGCGATGTGGGGTAGTAAGTCTGGATGAAAGAAACGATATCGATGATGCTGTCTTTGTTCTTGCTCACCACTCTGTACTGCAGGTTCATACGGTTGAATGACTGACGGAAGATCTCGCAGCCCTGCATGCGTAGGTTGCTGATCACATCGAGTTCGACCTGCTTGGTGGCGGTGGCTGTCAGTGCAATGATGGGCACAGAAGGAAAAGTGTCGCGCAGCTTGCCGAGCTCCTTGTAGTCGGGGCGGAAGTCGTGGCCCCACTGGCTCACACAGTGCGCCTCGTCGATCACAAAGCGCGAGAGCCCGCCGCGCTGGTTCAATCCGATCAGCAGATTCAGGAACGACCTGGACTGGTTGAGCAGCTCGGGCGTAACGTAAACAATCTTTACGCGGAGCGCAGCGAGCGCGCGCATGAGCAGCGCCTTCTCGCCCATCGTGCAGTTGGAGTTGAGCGCTACGGCCGGGATGTTTTTCCTGATGAGATGGGAGATCTGGTCCTGAATGAGCGAAAGCAGCGGCGACACTACGACCGTAAGGCCCTTGCACACCAGCGCGGGCAGCTGGAAGCAGACCGACTTGCCGCCGCCCGTGGGCATCAGCACAAAGACATCGCGGCCGCTGAGCGAGGCCTCGATGATCCCCGCCTGGTTCCCGCGGAAGTCTCTGAGCTTGAACACCTCGCGTAGGTAGAACTCGCTGATGTTCTTGGGCGGCTCTACTTCTCCGAGCCGCTGCAGCTGGTTGTCGCTTTCGAATGCATCGAAGGAATCAAAGTCGGTGCATTTCGTGGCATCGCACAAGGCGGCTTCAGAGCTGTCGTTTGGTGGCTCGATTGTCACAAGAACACGATCAGAGGTCTTGGTATGAATAGGAACAGTTTGAGCAGATGATGTACGAGCAAGTGTAGCAATAAGATCATCATCAAGCAGCATCAGACTGTCAGAATCGCTGAGCACTAGCAGTCCCTCCTCCGACACAGCTCCTACACACTCTATATCT
The DNA here is from genome assembly GCA_023647555.1 of Pancytospora philotis. NCBI lineage: Eukaryota > Fungi > Microsporidia > Pancytospora > Pancytospora philotis. The sequence continues at coordinate 29,961 of JALRLY010000229.1, forward strand.
GCATTATCCATCTCAGAGCTGAGCTCGAGATATTCTTTATTTATGTCTACACTGTTTATGCGCTGGCTCATCGAAGGGGCTAGTTTTGTCTCTTTATGCGGTGCTGGCTGCCTTTTCGCCGGGTGCTCCAGCGAGCTGCGGAGCGAACGCGTCTCGCTCAGGATCTGATCGAGGGAGTTGTCCGACCAGCTCACATCGTCGATGCTCAGTACCTGGCTCGTCTGCCGGCACAGCTCCCGCGTCTGGGCCTGTATGGGGCTCACCGCGATCTCCCCCGCCGGGCAGTCGGAGAAGAGCGGGAAGAGCCCGTTGTCGTCGAACGACGAACAGCTCATCTCCGCATCCTCCTTGCAGCACTCCAGCGCGGCGCGTATGAAGGGCGCGTCGTCCTCGAACTCGAGTTCCTTTCTGGCCATTTGACGCTACGCCAAAAATTTTAATGTCGAAATTTAAGCGGGAACTTGCCCTGGGCCGTAGCTGGTAAAGTTTGTAAAGGCAGTGAAAATATCAGAGAGGGGTAGCAGGTCACATGAAGCATGAATCATGGATCATGAAGCTGCAGGAATGCTAATATAAAAGCCATATAGGCATACTACTAAGCGGCTATTTATATTATGATTAGTTCGTATTATTGATCTGCTACATATAAGTAGCAGCAACCACTACAACTCCCACATGTAAATTTAAACGCATTTCAAGCGCAATAAAAATTTGCCGTGATGGCGAAGCTCCCGTTCTCTGTCCAGCTGGCGTGCGACACGCCGCAGAAAGCGCGGGTGATGTACAGACACGTGGGACTGCCGCAGCACATGGGCAGGATACTGGAGCGGCTCAGGAAGGACGAGCGCGC